>CM017568.1:50116788-50129288 GCA_007844125.1 Sinonovacula constricta | reverse complement strand
TTCAAGAATTATCTAAACGTTAAAGTGAACGTTAGTTGAGCAATGAGCTGTTGTCGGTACGTGAGTGGCGGGTGCAATGTTTGATGGTAAGGATTGTGGTAAAAAAGAAAACTTCCAACTTTCGTACAAAATCTCACTCCCAGGGGAACATATACCTAGACAGACATGACAAAACAGGTTTCGACTAGTCCCGTGCATCACGCAGACAAGCCGCAGACAACTACGCCCACATGCACGGACCTTACAGAAAGACACACAGACTATAAGTCACGAGCTGCCCGACAAACGGAAATAACAAAACAGACTATAGCACAACGTACATTTAAACAAAACATGAAGCACTGGTTATATAGGCAAAGTGTTGGTTATCACCCATAAAAAGACGGAATTTTTCTAACATATGAATGAACTTACAAGAAAACATACAAAAATGACACAGTGAAGCACAATCAGCGCATGTCTTCTCCTTTCTGCGTGCAGTATCAACATTTACACACACGCACACAAAATAGTTAGATATAACAGTGTTTGCAGCGATCGTCTTAAGTTTTAATGCTTCATCATTGTACAATGTACTTGGTTAATTGTGTCATAAATTTTGTATACTCAAATTGAAAAGCTGATGTATTGAAATGCAGAACACAGGTGCAGAAATGATACTCATCTTTCATATCCATTTTACCATAAAACGTACAAAATCTTGATCCTCAAATCTTACAATCTTTCCTCAACTTTAACTATTAGAAAACTGTCCTAAATCCTAGACTGGACCTAATAATGTCAATCGAAATAATTTCGGTATAATAATCAAATATATTTTAAGGTTAAATATAGTCCTTAAAACAGGTGTGCATTACTACGCTCCGGATCGTTTACCGGTTGCAGCATAAACACAAACGTCATCTTGTTTTGTAAAAATAATATGAAATAATTTTAAATTAAGTGTAAATAGGCAATTCTATAAAAATTAAAACCAGACCCTACCAAGTAAATTTTAAACTTTGATGCCCGGCTAGTTATACAATTGTTGCAGTCATTTATTAGTTGATTATACATTATGGACAAAAGTATTTTTCGGAAACATGTAATATTACATTTGTATTTATGAAAAGAGTAAATCTTACTTTAAACCATGGAGATATCAGATTATTAAGTTTATCAATATATTGCCAAAGACACGAGTAATTCTAGCTATCAACCATAGAAAAATCAGAATATTCAGTTTGTAAATATATTACCAGTTATACGAGTAAAGCTAGTAATAAGCCATGGAAATATCAGGACATTAAGTTTGAAAAGATATATCAAGTGACGACATGCCAACTGTTTCACGGAAAACGTGTTGTTTTCTTTTAATTTTAAGAGCCTTTTTTTAATTTATTTAATTTATGTTTAACTTTTATTTTTGTGTTAGCAAAGCGAAAAATACATGGTGAATCTCTACTGGGATTCTCACTCCGAAGATATGCACAAACTTCCCGTGTTGTGTTGGTTTCGACTTAAGTAAACTACAGACTGAGACGTCATTGATAGTATACGTTCATTTCGTTGACCGGACCTGGTAGAGCGTCGTCTCCAAGTATGGTAGGTGCCGGCTTTGATCCCGGGCCGCGACATACATAAGTCGTAAAAATGGTAGTGGTGTATCTCCTTTGCTAACCCTCTAGCAAATATAATGGTAGTTCCACGACTGGTTGGCACAGTGTCAGGATAATGTGACTGTGTTTGATATCATGTCAGGTTTTCACGTCATGCTATACACAGTGAAGGCAGCACTATATTTGCTTCATGTGGACACTGTCTCCAGATAACTGAAACACTGTTGGTAGGACGATATACCCAATAAACAATAATTTCATTTAGACCAGTAAAATAACTAACCGTAATTAAAAAAAAACGAATGAGTGATTTTCCTTATTATGATGTTTGTCCCTTTGGAGCGAACAACCCTGACACAAATCTGCGTCATTAAAAAGCCATTTTAACAAATTTCTTGATACCATTAATTCGTAGTAAAATATTTTGTACATATGTTGGTAATTCATTATAAGAGTTATTTTGTTTGTATATGATATAATTTTATCAGTTTTAACTCTCGATGCAGGTGCTCGCTGTATTCACTGTGATGGGAGTATTTTCATTTGCGCTGTTTGTGACACTTTGTGGGCCTTCGTGGTCTAGTGGTTAAGACGTTGGGCTCCGGATCGGAGGGTCCCGGGTTCGAACCCCGAAACTGACCACGTGATGTTAGTCCTTGAGCAAGACTATTTACTGCACATTGCTCCAAGTATACCGTACTTGAGTACTGGTTCTACCCAGGAAGTGGACAGTCGAGGGGGGTTAATATAAGTAAAAGAACTTGTTTTCCAATCGACTATAAATAAATAGGGTTTAACTAACAGACACCTTCAGGAATTGCGAGATTGGAGCGCTTCACAAGGTATGTTTAAACATCCTTGTCAGTCCTTTTGACGACTGAGCGTTCCGAGCGGGAACTGTCCTTTTTTGTCTTTTTTCTTGTCTTCCTGTCTTTTTTGTCTTTTTTTACAGTTACTCTGTAAGCCTTTGTCTTTTGGTTGTTCAAATTTTAATATTCGTGCTAATTTTCCATGGACCATTTCTTATTGTGCCAACGTGTAAGATACTTTCTATAATATTTTATTATATATAGTATACAAGATGATAACTAATGCGTTCATAAAACAATATAACCATCACGAACAATGCACTCGTCCATTTTCAATGGCGGCCACCAAAGAACAATCCACTCCGGGGCCATCACCTTCAAAATGGTCTCTTAATGCACAATTAAGTACTTAAGTGGCGGCAATTAGAAAACAACAAGTATTCTCTATCTGTCAAGTGTTTTTTTCTCCAATATTTTTTCGAGCAGGAACGTTTATATGATATAAGTTCAATTATGACTAACAATGCTTGCAAGTTGTAGAATTCATACTCCATATTCTGTGACTCAACAAAACGCAAAATCCACCAACGTTTCACTTCTTACTGAATACTTACATAATAAACCGTCTACTTGCACTAGCAAGGGCCCCATTATACAGGGATACGAACTGACCAATCAAATTGATCGTTATCATTCTAGAGCTCTTCAGCAAGAAGTCAGAAAAAATGAATCTGCGTTTTTTGATTTGCTGACTACCCGGAAGATGTGTCAAAAACGCCAAGGGACTTCTGTAGTTTTTTTTCTCTCTTTTGCATCATCAAAATTTTCGATATGCGATGATTCTCATACGACATAATAAATATTCACATTTATTTTTTACACTACGCTTTTCTCACATTGCGCAATATCAATTGAATTTACCATCGCAATAAGTGTGTTTGTTCTTAATCATTGACCATGAATCATAAGTTTATACAACATGTTTATGTTTCCAGTCAGAAGCAGCAAAACATCGACAAGAGGAACTTAAACACTTTTTAAAAAAGTTGACAAAATAAAGTTATAACTGGGACAAAATAGTCACCAATTGTTTGTTGGTACAAATTTCATGTAAAACTGCTATAGTATTTATACTAAGATGTAAATGCCCAGCTGCACTGTTAACGATATTGTTTTGTTTTTATTTCTTTTCAGATTCTCTGAATTATATGCACACGTAAGTCTCGCCTTAATGTTTATTGGTGTCGACCAATCATTGCAGTTTTATAAAGGTCTTCTACTGCTTATATAAGTCATGTAGGTCTTATGTTCGCCATCCAATCGGAACACCTCGGATAATTCACGAATCATTTCTCGGATGTATGTAGGTAGTCGGATCACCTTGGCAATTTCCCTAAATGGGACTACTTTTGAGACAGAAGTCAAAACAAAGATGGCAGCTCGAATAAAAGCTCACTACAGAATGAAGTTTGTAAAACTTTAATTTGTGGCGGCTACAAATTTAAATCATCAAAGTCTAATTTACCCAGCGCAGAAAACAAGTAGCTGTCAAACGACGCCATTCTTCATATGTTTTGTGCGAACTACATTTTAGGCATATTCTACTTCCGACTTTCGGCGAACAAAACGACCGTGATTTCAGTAAGAATCATTGCACCAGATACATCCGAGGGATGATTGTCCCGAGGACGGAATTACCCGAGGAGTTCCGATTGGTTCGCCATCCTAATAGAGTTGCTAGAAAGGTCAAGGCTGTGCCATATTTAAAGCGCTTTTATCAAGAAGTTGGTTATGATTGAACGAGACTATGTGCCACTTTGCTTTTTATTGCTATCTGCTACTTTTGTTATTGCAAGCTGTAATCTTAACTTCGATTTTTTTAATGAAACAATAACTCGACAAACAGCTGCGAATCCCTGTTAATACCTACTACATATTGTTATGATTGCAGTCTGCACTATCAACTGAGACATACTTGGTTGTTGTCTTAAAATATCTCGTCAATCACCTGCAGTTATTGCTTGCTAAATTTTTGTCCCCATTAAAAAATATTAAAAAATAATATTTCATTTGATGCACCGCCCTCAACTTTTACAATAGTTAATACAGTACCCTGTATGGCTGGGTTGGCGTGTAATTTTCGACCGTTTTTCAAAAGAAAAACAAAACCACAATTAATTGCTTGAACAACATATATTCTATATGTTAGTGGACGACAAAAAGCATAAAATAATTTATTGTTTTTTTTTTAAAGCTAACATGAACACATATGTATAAAAGTAGAAACTGTTTCATTGTTTATGGCACGAATATACACATGTACATTTTTAATGGAATTGTCCCTTTATCAGGTATGCGTGTATAATGGAATGACATCAGCAAAATAAGATAAACAAAAGCTTCACCATCTGTCATTTACTGATGGAGATGACGACGACGAGTATGTAGTTGGGAGAGTTGATGATGATGATGATGATTATTATTATTTTTATTATTATTATTATTATTATGGTGGTGGTGGTGGTGGTGGTGGTGATGTTGATTATGATGATGATGATGATGATGATGGTGATGATGATGTGATGATGGCGGTGGTGGTGGTGATGGTGATGATGATGATGGTGATGATAATGATGATGATTATGATGATGATGATGATAATGGTGGTGGTGGTGATGATGGTGATGATGATGATTATGATGATGATGGTAATGATGACGACAACGACGACGATGATGATGATGGAATCAATCCCGCCAACCAGTGGCCCTGGGACCGAAGCTGTAAACCAGGCGTTTACCAATCACGGGCTGGAACACTTGACGTTTGTAGTAGTACCTGCGAACAAACATTACTTTCATTATGTATCATAAATTATAAACACACCGTCTTCGAAATGGTTTACAATATCACTCGTCGTACTGAATAGTCGATCTACCAGTAAAGGAATGATCTAACTTAAAATAAGCAAGTTTAGCGTTTAAATGTACTTTTAAATGCGCACCGACACAATTATGACCGTTATGACTATTCACGCTGACGATTGAACCGGCGCACCGGAAGTCGGCAGGGAGACGCTCTGTGCAAAGGTTTAGTTCAAATTGGGGCTCGAGCCTAAGAATTCGAGGATTAAGGAAAAATTTACTCGACGAATATAACCGTTTACCTCGATCGACTCCAAGAAAAGCGGTTCTCTTTCAAATGGATATCATTTGCAGCTGACTTATTGTTACTAACTGATTGTGTGCTTACAATTTTAGGAAGAACAGCAGGGAGATTAAAAGAAATAGTCTTTTGTGAATAAATAAATAAATAAATAAATAAATAAATAAATAAATAAATAAATAAATAAATAAATAAAATCAAGTCATGTGGGGCAATCAGGTGTCATGCTTTCCTAAATTATTTTGAAATAACGTAGGCAAATTTACATTTAAGTGCATGCATTTCCCGAATTAACACTTTTCGTACATGCCTTTTAAAACGTCAATTTTTAAGGACAAAAAACGCACGTATTTTTTTTAACAAAAATGGCTTCTTTAATCGTTCGTCCAGTTAGAGTCCAGGCCAGCAGAATTTTTGTCATTTTAAAACTTTGGCTTGCCGGAATGACTTTGGTCTTTTGCTATCCGTCTGGCCTTTGCGGTTCCTACAGTCTTTGTTTTGAAGGCAATAAATCGCGCTAAATAGCTTGAAACTCGACTTATCTTGATATTTGAGTTAGCGATCTGATTTAACATGCGCTGTGTTAACTTGTGCCAAAAATAACTTTTAAAAATCCACACATTTGTTGCTAACTTAGAGCTAATGCAAGCCAAATTTCCGTCGAGTTCGACCTTGGATTATCTAGTACTTTACGTTTGAGCTCGTAATCTGGTTCTTGGGCGCGACACGCTGTTTTGATAAGGCAAAATTTGCGCCACAGTTTATGACAAATTATCGGTAATTAGTAAAGTTAGAATCCAGTGAGAAACTCAGAAAATCTTCAGGGCGGAGGAAGATTACGATTGGCTGATGGACAAAGTGACTCAACTATCCAAAGGGCAAATCAACCATGTCACAGTAAACAAGAACACTTTCAATAACTCGGAGACCCTAAGCTTTTATCTAAATTTGTCCGAGAAGTTATGTATAGATTTCCAATCTCACCTCATGGCGCGACTCAATTTCTCGTAGTTCATGGCCTCGTTTCCCTTCTTAAGGCCCCAGATACGGGCAATGGCCTTAGACTTTACGAGTCGGAACGTCCCCGCCTCTCGGTTCTCCCAGCGGATGATGGACGGGTTGGTACTATTGTCCAGCAGAAGGTCCCGGATAAACTCCCACAGGCGACAACCCCGCTTACCTGCAGCAACATTAGCGGTGGAATATATGAGCGCAATAAAAGACAATCGCGTTAAACCCGCAGCAGCAATAAGCTAAAGGTCGAAAAGGGGAAAAAAATACCTCTTGCCGGTGGCACAAGATAAAGAGACGGAATAAATACATTGTACGAGCAAAATAAGTTCGAGCTTTAAATCGCTAAAGGCCACTGGTTGGAACCTATTAATCAAGCACAATATGCTATTTCTAAAGCAAGACTTTTTACGGACTGGAAGTTCTTCTATCAAGAAAATAGGCATTGGAGGAGGATTCATAAAGTTTGAAGAACATAGTCTCCCAAGCGACTTAAAATACATCGGTGTAAACTAAAAACCTAGGTTCTAAGATAAACTTTCTAGGAGGCAAGAAATTTCTTTTGCCGAAAAATAGATAATCTCATAGTCGCCACACGCTCCTGCAAGGCAAAACTTGGGAAAGACGGATATGGTTAAGGCGTTTTAAAAACATTAAGCGCGTTAAATTCAAAGTGCTGAAAGCGCTGAGGTAGCGGCCAGTTCTAGATAAACTCATACAATCGCATGTCTTAAATTGATATCCTCAAAACTGTTTGGTGTTACTAAAATTATAAGTTTTATTTTCTTTAAAGAAACATTGTAACGGTGTTACGTTTTTATTTAGTTATGTATCTACCTGCCCTAGATTTACAACGGTTGACATGTTTGATACCATTGGATTTTTTGTTTAAAGATTTATTTATTAACTCATAGTTTCTCCACTTTCATAATTTTTCTTCTGTTCCTCATTCATGGTTTAATGGTTACTTTTGACAAATAATTATGGTGGTATTTTATATTTTATATTTTATGATACATTCATAGTCTTATAGTAAAAATAAGTAACTGGGACACATTCTTTTGGTTTTTGAGATAAATAATACATTAACATTAATAAAACAATCTTGGAGATACATGTAGCTTGCGTTCTTCTGCGATGTTATATTTCAGCATTAGAAAGATATTTTCTCAATGGTAGCACTTGTGCAACTAGCACTTTAAACCTGCTCCTCAACATCTTAACCCAGAACAGGAAAATGTTTCAAACTTGATCATGAAAAAAATTTCCATGGGAAAAGGGCTTCTGTAAGTAGTCTGCAATTGAATGGCGCATATATGATTAATGACAGACGACGGCCCATCTGTCAAGAGCTACTGTTAATGTCGCGGCGTACTGCCACTGAAAAAATGTGTACATGTTTTTAGCTCTGCAACTGAATCAAGAAGGCTGTAACTGATGATTGATACTAGAACATGTTACATCAGTTTGTCAATGATGCTAGTGTACATTACTCGCCACTGTAAGATGCTTCAATCGGTAGCAATGGGGGAACCCCCCGCCCGATCCGGAACTATGTCAATGGAACCTGGACCATTGTCTGATGGACCCAGACTACAAGTTTTCCGGCAAACATTCGAAGGTCACCACTTCAAAGAAATATTGGGAGCCAAGGGGAAGCCAAGGGGGATGCCCGTACTTTGTTGAACATATACATGTACAATATTCGCCAACAACACTTATTGATAAATATATTAGCTTCAACTCTTATGACTTAAATAAGAACTGCATTGTATGTCCTAAAGTATTCTTTTATTATGGTTTTCTAAAATATTAATCTACATCCACATTTTAACTATGCTACGAAGCAAATGAAGCCATATATAACCTTTCCACCAGTTTAGTTTGCATTCAGTTTAACAGTATCACAAAGAGTCACAAAGTGGCAAGATAACCTTACTTAATGAAAAGGTAAATGGAATCAAACTTAATCTTATTGACAAATAATTTTTGTAACGATTAAAAACATTTAAACGATAAAATGTAGTAAGTGGGATTCGTACTGCTAACTAATTAATCATTTAGGCAGATGTTGTTTTGAAACCGTTGATAATTTTGTTGTTTTTTTTAATTCACCTAAGAATACATTGATCTTGTTTGCTGGAATAACAGTCCAAGAAATTGCCTTTAAACGTTATTCTGTAGAATGTAACCGTATTAAGCAAAATTCAACGTAATTTCATACACAATTCACGTGATGCAATCATGCTTTTCCATTTATCTTTAATATTTGATTTAATATTTAAAATGCGGACAACTGACATACGGGGTCTTTAAATCACAGTCATATTGTCATACTGGACAAATGACAGACTGGATTTTTAAATTACAGCCATGTTGTCATACTGGACAACTGACAGACGGGATCTTTAAATCAGATCCATGTTGTCATACTGGACAACTGACAGACGGGATCTTTAAATCAGATCCATGTTGTCATACTGGACAACTGACAGACGGGATCTTTAAATCACAGCCATGTTGACATACTGGACAACTGACAGACGAGATCTTTAAATCACAGCCATGTTGTCATACTGGACAACTGACAGACGGGATCTTTAAATCACAGCCATGTTGACATACTGGACAACTGACAGACGAGATCTTTAAATCACAGCCATGTTGTCATACTGGACAAATGACAGACTGGATTTTTAAATCACAGCCATGTTGTCATACTGGACAAATGACAGACTGGATTTTTAAATTACAGCCATGTTGTCATACTGGACAACTGACAGACGGGATCTTTAAATCAGATCCATGTTGTCATACTGGACAACTGACAGACGGGATCTTTAAATCACAGCCATGTTGTCATACTGGACAACTGACAGACGGGATCTTTAAATCACAGCCATGTTGACATACTGGACAACTGACAGACGAGATCTTTAAATCACAGCCATGTTGTCATACTGGACAACTGACAGACGGGATCTTTAAATCACAGTCATGTTGACATATTGGACAACTGACAGACGGGATCTTTAAATCACAGCCATGTTGTCATACTGGACAACTGACAGACGGGACCTTTAAATCACAGCCATGTTGTCATACTGGACAACTGACAGACGGGATCTTTAAATCACAGTCATGTTGTCATACTGGACAACTGACAGACGGGATCTTTAAATCACAGTCATGTTGTCATACTGGACAACTGACAGACGGGATCTTTAAATCACAGCCATGTTGTCATACTGGACAACTGACAGACGGGATCTTTAAATCACAGTCATGTTGTCATACTGGACAACTGACAGACGGGATCTTTAAATCACATCCATGTTGTCATACTGGACAACTGACAGACGGGATCTTTAAATCACAGTCATGTTGTCATACTGGACAACTGACAGACGGGATCTTTAAATCACATCCATGTTGACATACTGGACAACTGACATACGGGGTCTTTAAATCACAGTCATGTTGTCATACTGGACAACTGACAGACGGGATCTTTAAATCACAGCCATGTTGACATACTGGACAACTGACAGACGGGATCTTTAAATCACAGCCATGCTGTCATACTGGACAACTGACAGATGGGATCTTTAAATCACAGCCATGCTGTCATACTGGACAATTGACAGACGGGATCTTTAAATCACATCCATGTTGACATACTGGACAACTGACAGATGGGATCTTTAAATCACAGCCATGCTGTCATACTGGACAATTGACAGACGGGATCTTTAAATCACATCCATGTTGACATACTGGACAACTGACAGACGGGATCTTTAAATCACAGCCATGTTGTCATACTGGACAACTGACAGACGGGATCTTTAAATCACAGTCATGTTGACATACTGGACAACTGACAGACGGGATCTTTAAATCACATCCATGTTGACATACTGGACAACTGACAGACGGGATCTTTAAATCACAGTCATGTTGTCATACTGGACAACTGACAGACGGGATCTTTAAATCACATCCATGTTGACATAATGGACAACTGACAGACGGGATCTTTAAATCACAGCCATGTTGACATATTGGACAACTGACAGACGGGATTTTTAAATCACAGCCATGTTGACATATTGGACAACTGACAGACGGGATTTTTAAATCACATCCATGTTGACATACTGGACAACTGACAGATGGGTTCTTTAAATCACAGCCATGTTGACATACTGGACAACTGACAGACGGGATCTTTAAATCACAGCCATGCTGTCATACTGGACAACTGACAGACGGGATCTTTAAATCACAGTCATGTTGTCATACTGGACAACTGACAGACGGGACCTTTAAATCACAGATCGTTATTGTCAGCCATTAATTAGATTTAAACGCTGATTTTTCTTCTTTGAATAAACCTCCATGGGCCAGTAAGTCAGACAAAAAAAAATTCAAGATTTTCTTAGCAGTCCAAGCTGATTTCATCTCTTTGGCAGTAATAAATATTTTGTTTGCCTTAAAGGTGGTATCGGTAAGTTTTCATTTATCAAAAACATGTGACAATATTTTCCTTCTGGGCTAATTGGGCATAATTTCTAGAAATTCTCAAATTTTAGTTTAAGAAAAGACGATTTTAAACACTTCCTTCATTTTAGATAGCATAAATTGTGAAATAAATCAAGCATGATGAGGATTTTTTGCTGAAGATATATATTGATATCAGAGCGGATAGTTGGATATAATGGTGATATAATAAACTCACGCGTGGCTACGTGGTTGTCTAAGTTTAAAATTACCTAACTGAGCAGCGTAGCTCAGACAGAAAATACATTTTTATAATGACAATAGGTAAATAAGAAAAGGTCCTATCAAAATTTTCAGATATTTGAATTTTATCTAACAGTAGACAAAGTTTGGTGTTATCCTTTTCACATCGATGTAGGATATTAATAAACAACATTGCGCTGGGTTTTTTCATGGCAACAATAATTTATTTGGTTGTTTGAGTGAACGGGTTTTTTATGATCCAAAACGTTGAATAAAACCTTGAATCAAATATTAAATGGAGAAAAAAAATGTTGTTTGAAGATTGTGTTGAAATTATTTTTTTTAGAATTTCAACAAATTTTCAACAAATATTGATATACATGTAGCCGGGTGATAGGTTGACAATGTGTAAACCGTCCAGTTAACTCAGTCGTAAGAGCATTCGCCCTGTAAGCGAAGGGTCCTGGGTTCGAGTTCCGTACTGGCTGTACATTTTGCTCACTATATATATATATATATATACTTCTTACTGCATCTGATTTTAAGGCAAATCACCTGCTAAACAAATATTCATTTCCTTGACCTTATAAGCCCTGTTTAGTTCCCAAGCAAAACAAAAAAAACCTACTCTTTCTTGACGGTTTTGGTGGGTCTTTGGAAAGCATTTCTGCAAGAAACAGCTCATCCTCCGCATCGGCCACGTCTTCAACAGACAAACAACTCTCGTCAGAACCTATAGTGAGAAATCAACATTTTATTATATTAAGTCAATACAATCAAACATCAATGTTAACGACTAGATATACACATATAAATAATATCCAAGCAGCAACTCCGAATTAAAAAACAAACATTTTTGTTGTTGGTGTTGATGTTTTTTTGTTGTTGTTTTTTTCTGTTTGTTTTTTTTGTTGTTGTTGAACAGGGCCTTGCCAAGAGGCTGCGAATTCATGCCTGCTTTCTGTTTCTTATTACAAGACACTCTTTTTTGTCGCAAGCTTCATTGATAAAAGCGGAATACTCGGTATTTTTCTCTGAAGAATGTATCAAAGAAAAGCTGCGATTTCCTAACATAGTCTGTTGCTTCAACACTTTCTCGTAAAAAATATTCAGGTACTGTATTCCCAGTAGTGAGTTTTATAAATTGTAGTCACAATTTTCAGGTGAAGAG
>CM017568.1:50036788-50114288 GCA_007844125.1 Sinonovacula constricta | reverse complement strand
AGATTTTTTCTATTATCTGCGTTTTTTCAAGTTAAAAAAACAAACAACATGTGTCCTTTTGACCACAAAAGTAAATGGTCAGGTATTTTTTCTAGTTTATTCCTAACGACGAGTACGTTTTTTTCTCCATTTTTCACATAGATGTACGACATAAATGAACAGCATTTCGCGGAATCTTTTCGAGTAACGAAAAATTATATTGCTGATTGAGAAAAAAGAAAAAGTGTAAACTATCGTATACCACCTTCTAAATTTTTAATTGTCAATTGTTTTCATACTTTCAGATGTATGCCACCTACAGTGGTAGTAAAATACGCCATACACCGAGTACTAAATAAACGTAAATCCTCAGATTGTGAGCCATCTTACCCTCGCTAGTCGGTATCCTTGTCGGGCGGGCTGAGTCTCCCTCTAAGCTTCGGAGATCTACCCTGGTCCCGACCTTGACGATGGACAGTGGATACTGTCCTTGCAGTCCTTGATCCGTTGGATCTTCTGTAGTGACGTCATAGCCACGAGAATGTCCTCCGGTGATACACCCATCACAAGCCACCCCGTTATGTTCCCAATATCGCTCCGACGGGAAATTACATGTATTGTCCAAACCCGCTGAAAATCCGGCGAGCTGGCCGCATAGGTCGCCTGTTGAGTGGGTAATAGCGGTCGGCATGAGGGCGGTGGTCATACCACCACAACCAAGACTCAGATTCTTGATCATAAAGGGGCTTGAAGACCAAAGAAAAGGCGTGACATCGCTGGAATAGGTCTCGTATGAGGGTGGGTAGGACGGGGAAGTAAGATTCCACAGACGTGCACTGCTAGCAGTTGCTAGATCATCACTATAATGATAATCTTGATGGTTATTGTTCTGATAAATGTAGCCTGACTCCGCGTTCTCCTCGTGATATACCCCGTCCATATAAGGTTGGAGTGAGCAGTCACCAGAATCGGTAAACTGAAAGTCTACTCGTTTCTTTGGGGAATCTGTGTTTGAGAAGTCTGAAGGTTTTGTTGAAAATGGGTCAAAACAATTATTCTCTGTGTTGTCTGACTGTTGTCCATCTAGATCCAACAAACTCTTGGTGGACGCACTCCACGTAACGTCCGATGCCCCTGATTTCACAGAACCAGTGTCTCCTGTAGATAGGCTGTATTTACCCAGGCTTAAATCTACGAGAAAAGACACCAAGTGTAAAAAATAACAAATCAAGGTAACTGATCCAAGAACATCAACCGAGGTCTGAAAGAAAAACACATTTTATTTTTTGATTAAAATATTTAAAGAGATGACGTCTGGTTATGGGAGAAGTTTGATACACTTCTAAAAATCACTATTAGAAAGAAAATGAAAGAAAACGGCTAGACGATAAAAAATAATGGAGATAGCAGCCATTTTCTTTTACGACTTTAGCAGCGAAGGCTTTGTCCTCGCCAATCGTTTGAAGAAGAAAAAAATAAACAAAAAGTTTTTTACTTATCACAATCTTACCTGGGCTTGTACGCGTCTGTAAATTCGTTTGCGGCTGTGTGTGGAGATCATTTGTCGTCCCTTCTGTTGCGGACTCACTTCTTGTCCTGTTTTTAGCTGATTTCATTGGTGAACATTTACAATTGTTCGGTGAACCTTGGCTGTGTTCAGCTGTACCTTGTGTCGCACTGTGTACCAGTTCTAGAAATGATGCAAATGAGGCTGATTCGCTGGTAAATGGTTTCTGTGAGTCAATCTGTAAACTGGTCGACATCTTGGACATGAAGTGCTGCTGATCACCTGGCGGTCGCATAGCACCAACCGGGTCTGTGGTGGCGTTTGTATAGTCAGAGTAATGATCGTACATCTGGTCTATGTCGGATCTGCCGTCGATGTATAACCAGTGACTGGAGCAATCTAAACGGGAAATATAAGCAACAATGGATGAAAATGAAGATAATATTAACCGGATAATGAAGCGTTAACTAACATTTACTTACTATGTTACTTCTTCATGCTTATGCAGCCGACCTAACGAAGTCCAACTACATATACGCGAAAAAAAAATAGTTCATATTATATTATTGAAACGTGGTACTCTGACCACCCCTCTGGCCACACTCCTCACGACGGTTACCTTTCGATTTGCTACGTGATATGACCGTTTACCTTGTGCTTATGTCCACAACATTGAAGGCGGCGTTGTGTAATTTTAAAAGGAAAGGTTTTCTAACATAAACTTATATACGTTAGTTTATCTTAACCGGTTCGAATTGTCTTAAAGTGATACTGCTTTACCAATGCGTTAAATGCCACAGTGTTGAAGCTTTCTGATGTCGAGTTTGCTTTTTTCCGTTATAATAGAAGGAAATAATAAGTTCAAACAGGCATAGTTCTAGTGTATCCGTTTGATCGATAGCTTTGAACGGTTTTCAGTGACAGTTGGGGAAATTTAAAAAAGAAGTTTTGACCCCAAGGTACTTAATACTTAATCACGTATTCAAATGGCCCACGCATTTGTTTTCTATGTCGGGGAGATGTTTATTTTTCTAGGCTATAGAAATTGCAAAAGGAATGAGAAATCTGATGACGTTATTAGGATGTTGTTATCCGGAAATGTTTTCAAACAAAATGACTAAGGCTTCAAAACGTTTACAAGTTGGAGTGGACTGACACGAAAGTTATTTTTATATAAAATTTTATCACCACCACAATAGCGTCGATGATGTGGTAAACACTTGTCTGAATGAATAAAGAAAAATAACAAATAAATTTTATATTATATTGGTGCATGTTTTGCAGTTTAATTGCAGAACAAACAGCAATGATTCTCGATTGGTTGTGCAATTAAAATACAGCAAAACCATCAATCATTGCAGCAATCGCAACAGAAATAAAATTCAGTATTACTTTTCTTTCTTCGGAGATCGTTACCGACATATATGTTAGTTTTTCTTTAAGGAGCTACATTCAGCAGAAATAAAGGAAAACGCAATCTCACTAAAGTCAGATCTTACAAAATGTAACATCTGATGACGGCCCGCAAATACCGTCTATAAACAAGAATTGTTTTCCTCGATTACAATTTTTATACCAGCCAGTCAGAGAGCGTGCATAACGCTTTCGGTCAATCAGTTTAAGTTTGTTCTGCACCTGCTTGTTAGTTAACTTTCGACCTGAAGATGTTACTGATGTGGAAACAAAAGGGAAACCGCATATAACGCACCTGTCTTTAGTAACATTAATCTTGCGCGGAGTTGTCCATGCTTACATTTCTTTGTAAATAGGCGCAGACAATAAAATGATACGTTCACAATGCTTCGGATCATCATTTAGTTTTGCGATGTTGTTGGCGATGATCTGATTAGTTGGGAAGGTTTTATTGACACGTCGTCAGATCCTGATAGCGGAGCGGTTTTTATGATTATAATTAGATTGAGGAAGACGACATTTCTGACGTCATTGTTATTGTAGCATGATAAAGCTTTTTTAATATATGCAATGTTAGCATCAAACATACATATGTGCATTTGAGCAAAGCATGTAAAGATGGTATTCTTACAGTTTGGTCTCAAACACTTTCTCTCAAATAACCAAATAAGTATCTGGTACCTGACAAGGTCTTGAACAAATGCTGGTCATTGATGCCAAAGATCTGTGAAACCGGTCAAGGATAAATCCCCATTCGTCATTGCAAACAGGTGTTTCCTATCCGAGCACGCGGCAGAGATAGCTATTTTTAAACTTTTATATATAGACATCCGTGTAAGCCGATCTGACGTCGTTATCTATTTTTAGCAGAGACTACTATCGCGCTCTTTATAGAGTTGGAAAGAGCGAACATTTAGTGTATTGCTTTTCGTGGTCTAACAATAAAATTAGTGTTCAAAATCGACTCAAGTATGTGTTTATGCAAAAAGTATAACCAAAGTCCCAAGAAGCATTGGTTAGATATTGGTACGTGAATTTAATATTGGTGAACTGTCGGACACCACCTTTAAATCTACAACCGATTGAAGGTGGTATCCGACAGTTTGCTTATATCTTATATATGTAACAATATCTGACGTTTGTTTGGGCTATTTGTACATAATTTCTGCAGAAGAGAAATCATACTTCCGTCTAAACATCAGCGATTTTCAACAGTATCTCAATTGTAGGGCAGTAAAGCCCGTTAAACAACACTTAAAATGTTCATTCTTTTCAATCTATAAAGAATCGATTGGGATTTCTGATAAAAATAGACATCGACGTCGCAACGGATTATGTGGTTTTCTTAGTTTAAAAATAGCTAACTGTGCAGCGTGGGTCAGATAGGAAATACATGTTTGAAATGACGATTGTGACGTTATAGTTCACTTTTCAGACATGTGTAGGGCATCAATAAACAGCATTTTGCGAGATCTGTTCAGGTTACAATGGTTTATTATGATCGTTAATGAAAATATTTTTGGTCAACACTGTCGGATACCACCTTTAAAATACACTGTCATACATGTGAACTCTCCCACTTTTGGAGGGAGTCTACCACCTTTTAGGTTCAAACTTATTTGAAAAAGGGGTGTTTTACACAGTTTTAGAAATCTCCCTATTTGGAAACAAATAATTTACTTCTTTGTTAGTATGAAAATAACAAATCTCCCACTTTGCAAGTGAAATATTTCCACTTTGGCCTTAGAGAAAGTTCACATGTATGCACTGTACCAAGTTAATGGTTATTGCAATAAAATTGGTTTTTAGTTTATGCTGTCAAGAGGGGCAACGATCCAAATGTACTTTTATCCAATTTGAAATAATTATGAAGAATCGGTTGTCTTGTTTACATTGGAATGCCTTATTTACATTGACAAAAAAAAAACCGACACGTGACCAAATCCGATTTCATCCGGATACATAAGGTCACACGTGTACACATACCCACGATCCGTTTCACAGAAATCATGGTGTCATGTTCTTCACAGTTCATTATAACATGCGGAAGGTGTCATTGAAATAAAGATTTCAGAGAACGCGACTTTTCAAAATGTTCATCAACTTTCCCGGAAGTTAAAAAAAACACGGCAACACTTTTATTATATTGTCACATTTTAGGGAAAATGTTGTTTTGTCATCTTGTTTATTATTATTTTCGTTGTTTTATACGCCAGTTTCATCAACATTATTCTCAACATCATAATAAACACCATTTTCATCAGCGGCAGCAGCACCAACACCAGCACACCAGTAGCATTAACAGCAATAACAACAATGCCCGTTATTTATTTATTATTAAAAGATGTAGCACTGTTATATGCATTGCATAGTTATTTATATTATTTCTTGCACATAATTTTGATATAAAAAAACAACAACAACATAAACTCAGACAAAATCCGTTGTTTTTTTCTTGTAGTTTTTTTTTTTTTTTTTTTTTTTGCTAAGAGGCAACCGGTGCTTTGACGTCCATATGCTTTACACCGTAAATTATGGTATAGGAATATGATACCTTCGTATCGTTAACTGTTACTCTATTTGCCGTGAATTATTGCGAATCGCTGGTGCGCGAGGCCTAATTTATGTAATTTACATTCGGATCACCTCGGCTATTCTACCTTCAGAAATAGGCAACCGAACGTGTACGGAAAGGGCCGAAGGTGATGCGAATGTGAAATTTGCACACGGTAAAACGCGTCTATTTTGAGGAGCCTGAGACAACCGGTAGGACCGCCATTTCTTTCTGTTATTTATTTATAGTGTTCACCTTTTGTTATAATCTGGTACAAGGTCATGGTTAATAAAGCATGAAACTTTAAAGGCCGAATACCGAATTGGAGTTTCGTGGAAAAGTCAATACGTGCTAATAGTAGTTGAAAATAGCGTTTGTTTGTGTTTGGGGTTGTTTTGTGTGCGTGTGTGTGTGTGCAAACAACAAAACAACAACAACAACAACAACAAACAAAAAACAACAACAAAAAAACAAAAAACAAACAACAAAAAACGCGCAGAGTCTAAAAATAGTATTTAAAAGCTACGTAGCCTTAAAATGAAAACACCCTGGCCAAAATAGCAATTTTAATAAAAACAGATTACTTACTGTTGACACGTGCTAAACTTCAATAAGTTAAAATTAATCGTAATAGCCATTGTTTGTTTTTATATGCGATGGAGTTCTAGATTCGGCCTTTAACCCTGAAACTTGGATCCCAATTCGGAAAACATCGATCTCAGTACAATACACGCAAAACGCTCAAAATATCTTGATAAAATATGATGTAATAAGATTTAAAAGTTTCTTTCCCCATTATAAGCAGATCTAAAATGCACAGTGATAAGTTTTTTGTGTTTTTTTGTAAAACATGGAATAAACCAAATCATGTTAACAGAAACATTGTAGCTAAAATATAATGTTAAGAAAATAATCGCAACCTGACTGGCGACTTCGGACTAGGGCATCAAATTATTTATATTAGGGCTTAGAACGCTAGCTTTTTGGTGCCTCCAAATATTAACACAAATATAATACTTTAACAAATATTAACTCATATATGAGGGTCGTTTAATTCAAATCAATCCGCGTACTTAAAAACATTCAAATAGTTGATGCAGTGCGTGCGTATATAAAATCAACCAAACGCTTAAATAATAATTAAAGGGGGTATCCGACAGTTTGTCTATATCAAATACATATAACAATATCGAACCACTCCTTTGGGAATTTTGGCATTTGTTCTGTATAAATGGATACATTTGTCTCAGTAAATATGATTTTAAACACTATCTGAATTGTAAGACAGAAGTAATCGCGAAAAAAGACACTGACTGTATATTCTTTCCAACTGTATAACAAGCTCGATAGTGGTCTGCTAAAAATAGATATCGACGTCAGAGCAGAATACCCGGATGACTATACAACGTTATTGCAAAAATAAGTGGTCACGTGGTTTTCTAAGTATAAAAGTTGCTATCTCTGCAGCGTGGCTCGGATAGGAAATACCTGTTTGAAATGACGAGTTGGGATTTATGCTTGACTGTTCACACAGATATAGGACTTCAATGAACAGCATTTTGCAGGAACTTTTCAGGTAACAATGACTTATTTTGGTGACTTGTGAAAGGAAATTTTGGTCTTTTGGTCTTAACTGTCGTATACCACTTTTAATGGAGATCGTTTCTCGTTTCTCAATCGTCTGCGACCGTCAAATCTAGCCATCTGTCCCGGTATTCGATTAATTCCACAAATTGCCCTTTCCTCCTCCTTTTTCCATTTATTTAAATAGTTAACTTTTTAAGCTAAATAAAATATTTAATTCTAATTAGTTTGCTTAACATTTTGATATTGTTTTTAAATACATCCTAATATGTAATGTTAGTCTATTGCTATAACGTACATTAATTGTGTTTGGGGAGAAAAACGATAAGTTTTAGCTTTCTTTTCAATCCTGTTTCATTTGTATTGTATCTTGTTTATTATATTCTGTAAGACATTCGTAATAAATGTTTAAACCAATCCGCATACCTAGTCGTTGACTGCTAAAACAGCTGTACGAGAAATTACTTTTAAGGTAACGCCGTTTTAAGCGTAATTTAAAAAAAAAAAAACTACGATGGAGACCAGATTTGGGGAAGATAAAGAATTATTTGATAACACTTTAGAGAATTTCATGCAGTTATTGCGCTGTTTATTTGAATCGTTTGTATTTTGTTTTAGTCTGGCAATTTGGCTAACTTAAATATTTTCAAACTGGTTGGATAAATAAGATAACACCTTGAAATCGTATTGATCACGGTGTAACTAATGCGCTCTGTTAGTACATAATTACCTTTATGGTTTGTATAAAAATATCCAATATTGTTCGTCATTTTTCGACATTTTTCTTCTTTGACATTTGTTTAAGAGCTATAACACGTGGCATGACTAAAATATATCTTATAAGAATAAAATTAACTTTAGAGAAATATAGTTGTTGTTTTATAAGATAGAATACTAGTTTTTGTTCTTGTTTTTTTTTAAGATAAATTGTATCAGAGAAAATAAATGTAAGACTTGGTCTGAAAATTAGCTAAGCAACGAAACCTTCCAGTTTATGCCGGCAACTATATTGTCTTTCGTCTTTTATAAGAAAAGTTAAGCTAATTATAACATTTAATAAAGACAAAATCTAAGAAAGGTGCCAAGTGTTCAATGGACCATTATTTTTTTGTCAAATCTCTCATAATTAACTCACCCTCGAGCTCGTATTGTGTGAGTCCTGGTAGTGTTTTTATAAAATTTAACTTTTGAGTCACTTGCAAAGTAAATAGACCTTTGGAAATATTTCTCTAATTATTTATTTAAACAGCTGACAAACGGATTTGGAAGATGTTGAAAATAGACTCATACAACATCGACGTTGAGCTGTCAAGAAATTAAAATAAAATATCAGATAATATTATTCCGATAGGGAATTTATTCAATATAACAATTTCTTCCAACTCTGCAAGAGAATGTTTGATTGAGTAAAAACAATTTATTGAAAAATTGTAAGTCTTTGCCTGCTTAGTACGAACATATCCCGCTGAGACAGATAAGATCCCGCTGAGAGTCATTCTCTCACCAGAGGGCGTGCTACACAAGTTTCGCTTACACCTCTGTCATCGCCGGGAAAAGTAGTTCTCATACACGTGATTGTGATCTTATTTTTTTATTTTTACCTCCGCAAAATAGTTCCCCGAAAATTTGGGTTAAAATATATCTTAAACATTGTTCTAAAAAAATAAAAATACCCATTTTCATTTTAAGTAAAATATACAGAGATCAAAATAATCTCACGAGCATTTTATTCATTACTTATATTTTGTACAAGAATCTTGTACACCGGGCGTTGACAGAGGTGTAAGCGAAACTTGTGTAGCACGCCCTCTGGTGAGAGAATGGCTGAGAGTTGGCTGATTTTAATCTGCTTTAATTGCTACGGAGTCTTGTCATGATTTACATGGGTGTAAAAAATATGTTTCCTTCTTTGTCAAGTGAACATTCGTAAATTTGTTATGTTGCTATGATGCAACTTTCTTTTATAATTGTGTGCTATCAAAGACCTTATAATTGTATATAAACAATACGTATTCATATAGATCCATGTCAGTATTTTTTTTTTTTTTTTTTTTTTTTTTGTTTTGACTGGGTTTTATCGTCCCACCAGCAGCATTTCAGTTACCTGGAGATAGTAGATAGTGTTCACTTGAAGCTGATATAGTTAGCACCTGATACGACACCCAGTCGCATTATCCTGATATCGGGTCAAACCAACCAGTTTTTACTTGATACCTTTCCCCGAAAAATATAAAAAAAGAAGAAGCACCTACTTGTCGCGTGCGGTTACCTATTCATGTCATATTTATAGACAGTGAAGAATGGTATTGTATGCATGGATAAGTCCACGTGCATATCGCGTTACCTTTATAATTTAAATATTTAAATAAGTTCTAAATAATGTAACCCCTTATAATGTTTTCACAATAAAAATAGTAAAAAGTATTATTTATTGTAAATATTTATACATTTAGATATTAATATCAAGTAAAAGTTGTATATGCCAATTTATATATTCTGTTCGCATATGACGCAGCATACAGTAAAAATACAATAAGAATTTTTAGTATGGAAGATAAGCAACAACTCACAACTCATCGACTGAATAATAAAAAAAGGGTGTTAGTTTAAACCTTTTTATTTCAACTAAATAACTTAGCATTTGAGCTTGTTTTCCAATCGACTATAAATAAAAAGGTGTAAACTGAAAGGTTATTCATGTTTAGCATTATTCTCATTTGCTCAAAAGGTGAGAAGAAAAAAAAATCAAAATAAAAGTATAGTTGGAGACATCCGGCTACCATCGGCGAAAGGAAGTCCCAGAAAAGTGTCTCGCATTCTGTGTTTCCGCAAATTACACTGTTGAAAACTATTTCGGGGAGGGGATAAGCCGGCATTTTTGCCGATACTGCGCAGCGACATTTCTATCATTATAGCACAGGGGCACTTATGAGGTGCCCAGGGACTGAACCCGGCCGGTCCATTATACTGACACCGACGAGTCAGACGTTATGCTGTCCCCTTAGCCCCGAGCGTTAGGAGGGAAGCCACTACTACCAACTTTAAAGTCTATGGTAAGACCCGGTCGGGGTTCGAACCCACGACCTCCCGATCCGCAAGCCGACGCTCTACCACATGAGCTATTGCGGCCGGTAAACTCTTTCGATTACAAACAAAATAACAATCTGACACTACCTGACACATAATCATTTATTCATCATCAAAATTTATGAAATCTTACGAAAAAGAAACATAATCATTAACATAATCAATGTTATGAAAAAAAAAAAACAACAACAAAATCAACAGCATTGATTATCGTGCAAATTTTTTGAAAACCGATCTGTAATAAATAAAATGTTACCATGCGAAACACATATTTAGAGTACTCGTCATCACATTCTGTATAGAGTTTGTGTTTGTTATCATTTTTTTCATTTTCCCCTATAATTCTCACACAGTCTAAACGGTTGGGTAACAGGCTATAACGTACTTCTACGCCAGTGCATATTCAGCTAATTTCATAGCCCTGATGTATATGTACTTTAATCAGAGGCTTCAGAGACTTAGCTAACAATGTCGTGTTTACTCACTACGCCTATTTATCTATTTTTGCGCGTCAGCACATGCAGGAAGAAAAAAGTAAACTGAACCAAAAATAGAAACGAAACTAAAGCTTTCATTCCGTCAAAGTCACAGTATGCATTATGACATATATAATTGGATTTTTGTTAATTTACTTCCGTATTGTTGTTTACATTGATTTCAAACTTTAAAGTTATAAAATAATAATATCGTTTTTATTTTCTGTTGAGGACTTACCTGTGTTAGCTTTACTTGCAGAAACATGCATATTGCCGTTGTCTAGCGTCTCTTTTGACACTGTGACGTCATGGAGTTCTTGTAACGTCGCCATGACGTCATCAACGTACATTCCGGCCTCCGTCATAAACGCTGCATCAGGTTCACGTTTCATTTTTTCTCACGTCCGACTAAGTTTTGTATATAAAATTATCCTCGCTTGCAGTTTTTATTTTTATGTTCTATATAATAAAATAATTTGAAATAAACTATAAGCTAATACTTAAAATATATTATCCACAATTATTTAATTGCAAAGCGCTTGCGGTAAGCATCTACTGGTAGGTCTCTATTTAATTCTTTAAACTCATCGTCTTGCTTTGCACATTGGGATTTGCATTGACAACGTTTCTAGAATAGTATGTGATTGTTATTTTATTTTTACGTGAATACCTAAATCAATTTCCGAGTTGCATCACATATAGCTAATACCCGGTCCAGTGGTAAATACTATACGATTACATTTAACAGTAATACATCAACTGCGAGATGCTAAATCCCATGTGCTTGTCTAATCCAGAATTATCAATTTTGTCATAGTGACGAGGCATGTGTATATATAGTGCCTGGTTTAAACGCATGTGCTTTAACCCTATCAGGGACTATAAATTGTGCTACAAAAAAAGGAGGCGTGGTTTTCAAGGACTCTCTAATATGTTAAAGGGAAAAACCCTGTTTATGATGGCTCTTATAAAGTGTATACTATATTAGGGTGCAGCTAAAGATTTCTTACACAACGTGTTTATATACATGTAATAAACGCGAGGGGCGTTTCTTATTTTTGAAAATAAATGCACGGATTGCCTTTTATTGAACACATATGGATTTTATCCAGGTCAGCCTAAAAGTCAATTGCTTTCAACCAAATGAATGTTATAAATAAGGAAATGTGTTACATGAAAACTAAAAAATTATATGATAAGAATTACTGGTATTTAAGGTGGAATACAAAGGTTTGGGTCATTTTTCCTTTCTCAACCAACAAAAATGTTGTGTCTCCACCGGCCGCAATAGCTCAGGTGGTAGAGCGTCGGCTTGCGGATCGGGAGGTCGTGGGTTCGAACACCGCCCGGGTCAAACCAAAGACTTTTAAGTTGGTAGTAGTGGCTTCCCTCCTAACGCTCGGGGTTAAGGTGACAGCATTATGCCTGACTCGTCGTGTCAGTATAATGGACCGGCCGGGTTCAGTCCCTGGGCACCTCATAAGTGCCCCAGGCTATAATGATAGAAATGTCGCTGCGCAGTATCGGCAAAAATGCCGGCTAATCCCAATCCCAATCCCTTATAAATGTCTTACATCTAAGTGACAAGAAAAGCATAACATCCAGCTCATCATTACAAGCGTGTTTTTTCTATGTGAGCAACGCTACACAGTTTAGTTCTCAAACTGAAAAAAACCCCACACCTGACCACTTAGTTTTGAGGACCCCTTACATCGTTGCCCAGGTTTACAAATAATGATCATTAGGAGCGATTTTGTTCAATAGTCTGTCTGACTTATAACTGAAATCGTTCTCACTTACACTTTAGTATGAGCTTATGCAGAAGTTATGCTCAAATTTGCCACAAAACAATGACAAGATATAATTACATGCATTTGACATGGGCACATTATCAGACTACCTTTAGTCGTTACATGGTTGTAACACAACACCTAATGATGAGTGATTTTTACATTAAATTTTAATTTGACTGAGTTTGATAAGGAATAAACGCCAGTTGCAACGTAATGCATAAGGTTGGTCTCGTATTTTTTATTAATCGATGTCAGACCGTCCATCTCTCAAGTACATCAGGCGCCCTAATTAAATTACAATACCTTTCTTCACAGGAACAGTCAAAACGTAAATAAAAGCCCACACGGGTTTCGTTCAGAAAAATGTTCGTGGACACAGAACACCTATTTAAAACAACAGTGGATTCCGTTTATTTGCATACAGCAATTCCCAAAGTTATGCAAATAACTAGAATGTTGGTGTCCATAATACCAGGCATCAGCATCACGTTTTGCGAATGCAGACACATCATTTTACCGTTTAAAACCATTTGTTTTACTATGTTCAAAATGCATTCTCATTTGAAACTCGTGTCCGCTAGATCATCGGCGAAACAACAGCCGATTTGAAAACGAGGCAATGCCGATACCCAATGTGTGAGTTAAAGGAATTATGCGCTCGCAAGATGCAAACACTCCCACATCAGTCGGTAAGTGGTCGCCAGTAGTTAGGTCGCAGGCGTTTACCAATAGTTGTTTAAATGTTGCCATAAATATTTAGAAAATAACGATATTTGTCTGCGATTGTTTTCGTCGGAACGGATTATCTATGGATGACACGCCGGTGGACGCCAACAAATAGGTGGCTCTTTTTCCCTTTTGCCAACTTTTCATCTTTTGACTTTGATACACATGTACGCAGTAAAGTCTGTTTTAAGTCTGCTTATATTATGTAGTAGTTGCCAACAAAGAGCTGTGTTTTTGTCAGTGTCGTCATTATCTCGTTGTATGTCGTTCGCTAGCCAGGTTATAGACTGAGGAATGCCGTTAGTATGTGAATGGTCGTGGCATTTATCTGGTCAAGGTCACTAGAGTCGGTCGCCGAATAAGTGAAAGATGATTGATGCTACGAAAACCAAACGAATACATTAACAAACACTATATATATATATTATACCTCATTTGCATACGCCCTTCTATATTTAATAAGACGTCATCCAGTCCATAAATCGCATACAGACCGGCTACCCACTCCATAATTCTTATGCAGACTGTTTATGACGTCATCCAGTTTGTTTGACTGTTTAAACGCGACTTTCACGACGTGCGAATTTTACGACAACACAAACAGACGATATTGTCAAACTGTCAAAATGGCTAAGTGATTCGCCTCTTTATCGGAGACAGATTTAGTTAAACTCAGCGAATCTAGGGATTCAAAAAACACCAAAACCGCGACAAAACTGAAGCTCTTCCGAACATATTTAGCAGAAAAAGGCCACGATTCCTCCTTTGAAACCTTTGAAACCTACACGAACTAAATTCTTAAAGTCCGGGTCTTTTGTCTAGTAACATTTACTATTTAATTTGATCAACAAAAATGGAATATTAAAAGAGGAGCATGATTTTTTTTACTGCATCGCTTGAAAATAATTTAAAAAAACGACTATGGTTTGATATATTTCACACACTGAGCAAATACAATTATTATTTGAAAGCAAATTATAATAAAAATAAAAGGATTAAGATTCGGTATAATATAACAAATAAAACATGGCCTTGAGGGCAATATGTAAGTTTATGGACTGGTTGCATATTGCCCTCAAGGCCATGTATTATTTGTTAAATATCGTTTCCTTTAACTATCTTTAGTTCGGGTTAATATTTTATCACATTTACCTGGTAAAGAGGGTGGAGAAACGTCTTCTGTTGTTTTTTTTTAGTTTAATCTAGGTTGCGGTAACTTTTAGTAATAACATACTTTTTCGCCCGTCCAAAAAGTCAACATTAAAATAGAATAACCCACGTTTGTAGGTGTATATGTTTTTTGGGAAGAAATTCTCAATTGCTTTTCATGTAATTTTCACAATCGCTATTGAAACTTGAGAAAACGTTGTATTTAATCAAACAGCTGAAAAGCCGGTATACGTTTACCCTGAAAACGATTAAAGGTTTGCAAATGATGATTAAAAATTTATGATTAAAATTATTCCCAGGTTAATCAAATGTACTGCGCATTGGAAAGGAGGCAAGTTAGCAGAAAACAAAAAGAAACATGTCTTCTCTTTATGTGTGCGTGCGTGCGTGTCTCTGTGTGTGTGTCTGTGTGTCTGTGTGTGTTTCAACGCTGTAACTAACATGCGACAATAGAAACTGTTTTGTGAAACAAACCACACTTTCTTTATACTTGCAACTTAAATTAGGCCATTAAGCTAACGAATTCGACCAATAAACGCCGAGTAATTCCCCGGTATTTATTTCGTCGACATCATGCCTCTGAGATTTAAATAAAAAAAAACCCAAGTGTACCATTCTTTTCCGCACGCGTACGGTAACTTTAAACTGAGATGGTGAGATGATACGAATGACATCTGTCTTCCACATTTGTAACCTTGTATCCATAGTATCTTAGTTTATATTTATGGGTCACTGCTCTTCAAAGGCGTTTTTACTTCCTTATTTATCTTATATTGCTAACATATATATTACATAAAAAACATAACGTTATGCAAAATGTTTGATTATTTTCCAATTATATCTGTCCAGAAGTAGAAAACTCCTCACATACAGACTTTAATACCCACTATTTTTTTACTTTTTTTAAATTTTGATGCAGATAATTTGCAAGACATTAAACTAAACTTAAACTTAAACGCAAGTCATTTTCCTGCTCACAAATTAAAGAAAATATAGTGCCAAATACATTTTCAATGTCAGGTGTATTGTACGTGCACATTATTTAAAGTCATACTAGTCATATATCCTTAAAGGCGCTATCGGACAATTTGCCTTTATCAGTGATGATTACTACCACCAACTTGTTATTGTAATCTCCTAACAGGTTTCGTAACATGCTGCCAATTGATGTCCTACGCCTATCGAAAAAGTGACCCATAACGCCACAATTGTCATTATAAACATATATTTTCTATCTGAGCCACGCTGCACAGTTAGCTATTTTTGAACAAAGAAAACCACGTGACAACATGTTTTAGCTCATCCACGTCATACGCTGTGACGTCGATTTCTATTTTTCAGCAGGAATCCCAATCGCACTTTAATTGTAGTTTTATAAAAGAATGCATATTTTAATGAGTTTTATCGCCCTAAAAGTGAGATACTATTGAAAATCTTCAGAATTTAAACTAAAGTAAAAGTTGGATTATTATACAGAAATTTTTGCACAAAAAGCCAAACAGAGGTCAGATATTATTACATGCATTAGATATAGACAAACTGTCGGATACCACCTTTAAGGTACATAAAATAATTCCCGACGACAAATAATTCTTACCTTCTTTAAAGTAAAAGCGTCACTACCTCACTTGCTCAACGATACAAAAAGTAAAATAAATAGGGTTTTTTTAGCTAAAAAAGACATCGACGTCAGTGCATATTACCCGGATGATAGTATTGTGTATTCTCAAAAGTAGATTGTCACGTGGGTTTCTCAGTATAACAATAAGAATATATGACAAAATCCTATGAGCATTGCAACATATATCAAACTCCGAAAAGGCACAGAACAAAGGTCTTTCACATGCAAGCCAAGCGAAAAGTAAGAACAAATTTGTGATGAGTCATTTAACAAAAAGAGCAAAACCCACAGTTACCGCCTTGGAACGGTCAGTCGGCAAAATAAACCGACTGGGGTGCTTAAATCGGTTTTACAGAGCTCTAACCTCGCACTTCCTGGCGAGTTTCTCAAATGTAGGCAATGAATAGAAAAACGATCTATTTGAATAAAAAATGTCCAAGCGCTGATATTTTCTATTAGTTATGACGAAAGTAGTGACGTCATTGAAAAATAATGTCCACATAGTGTTTAGAAAAGAAGTTTGGACAAAACTGGGTTCAGCGTGGCAAGGATAGAAAAAACAACAAATTAGCGATGACGAATATGGTGTTTTTCTTTACTTTTCTCATACATATATGGCATAAAAACATTAAAAACATTTTTTCTCAAGGCTTTTTTTGGAAAAAAAATATTTTTCTTATTACATTCATCGAAATACTTTTATAAAGACACCGTTCATGTTAAGAGAATATATGCCAGATATTATAATTATTCCGTGGTTAAATTCTGAAAAAAAAAAGCTTTGGCAATACTGAAATATCGGCGAACGCCAAAATAATTAACTTAAAGCTTTATAGGTAATATCCAACAGTTGGGACTGTAATTTTTCAAGTACCACAATCAGTCATTGTTATTGTTTGTGAATATTAACCCCGAACTGATGAATACATTACACGGTAGTTGCTGGTTCAATTTCCCGCGCTAACCATTTTAACAGCACGAAAATCTCGTGAATAACGAAAAAAATCATTTATCACGGCGAAATATTTTCGGCAAGCACATGTTCTTAATTTATTTTACAACTGATATTGGAGCGTGTGCAACTACCGTGTAATGTATTCATCAGTTCGGGGTTAATATTCACAAATAATACATGAAAAGATCCTGCTATTCACTGATGCCCCAGATCTTTGTGAACAGCGAAGCATAAATCCACACTCATCATTGCTAACAGGTATTTTCTATCTAAGCCACGCTGCAGAGATAGCTGTTTTTTAAACTAAGAAAACCACGTGACAGCTTACTTTTAAAAGCGAGTTTTATCGGCATCCGTCTAGTCCGCCCTGACGTCGATGTCTTTTTTTAGCAGATATCATCATCGTGCTTATTTATAGATTTGGACATTATGAATATTAAGAGTGCTTTTAGGCGCAATGTATAGAAGTTTACAATATAGGTAGTGTTCGAAATCGTCTTTACTTTCTCTTAACAACAACTTTATGCACAAATTATGACTTAATTCTCCAAGCAGTAGAAACATATTGTTACGTATATTTGATGTAGGCAAACTGTCGGACACCACCTTTAAAGTTTTCCGACAAAAAACCTTTCATTAAACAACCAGATAAATTATTTTTACCTAAACAGATTAGTGTTGTCTACGGTACTCCAACACCTCTGTGAAAAGTGAGCCGTAACGCCACAATTGTCATTACAAAACTGCATTTCCCTTCCTGAGCCATGCTGCACAGTTAGCTATTTTTAAGCTACTAAAATCACGTGACCACTTATGTTTTAGCTCACAACTCAACTCTGATGTCGATGTCTATTTTTAGCAGGAATCCCAAATCGTTCTTATTTATAGATAGAATATTTAATTAACGAGTTTTACTAGCAGTAAATTCAGATTCTTTTTAAAAGCAGTTCATTTCAGCTTAGACTAAAGTAAGATTTTTTTTCTGCAGCAATTATGCACAGATTCCCCAAACAGAGGCTAGAGATTGTTACATATTATCTGACATTGGCAAATTGTCGAGTACCACCTTTAAAGTTGGTATGCATCAGCAAAGGTAGAAATATAAACACTTCAAACCACCCTCGCCACTGGATTAACTTTTTGTCGACGCGGTTTAAGCGGCTTCCAAAGTTTAGGTCGACAATGGAAGTGGTTTTAGTCGACAATGGCCCTGCTTTAGGTCGACAATGGAAGTGGTTTTAGGTCGACAATGGCCCTGCTTTAGGTCGACAATGGAAGTGTTTTAGTCGACAATGGTCCTGCTTTAGGTCGACAATGGAAGTGGTTTTAGTCGACAATGGCCCTGCTTTAGGTCGACAATGGAAGTGCTTGTAGTCGACAATGGCATTACTTTTGGTCAACAATGGAATTACTTTTAGTCGACAATGGCACTGCTTTAGGTCAACTATGGAAGTGCTTTTAGTTGACAATGGCCCTGCTTTAGGTCGACAATGGCCCTGCTTTAGGTCGACAATGGAATTGCTTTTAGTCGACAATGGCACTGCTTTAGGTCGACTATGGAAGTGATTTTAGTCGACAATGGCCCTGCTTTAGGTCGACAATGGCCCTGCTTTAGGTCGACAATGGAATTGCTTTTAGTTGACAATGGCACTGCTTTAGGTCGACTATGGAAGTGCTTTTGGTCGACAATTGCCCTGCTTTAGGTCGACAATTGCCCTGCTTTAGGTCGACAATGGAAGTGCTTTTAGTCGACAATGTCCCTGCTTTAGATCGATAATGGTAACCAAGTTAAGTCGACAGCGGCATTGCTTTAAAGGTAATATCCGACAGTTCGTCTATAAAAAGACAAGGAGATTTAGTGCAATATTTTCGCATAAAACATACATTAGTTTAATTAAAGACGACCATGAACACTATATTTTTAGACAGCGACACTCAAGAAAAAAAATATTTGAAATTTTCATTATTTCCAACTCTGTAACAAGCGCGATAGTGGTCACTGGTAAATCAGATATTGACTTCTGAGCAGATAACCTGCATGACAATACAATGTAATCTGAAAATTATGTTGTCGCGTGGTTTTCAAGTCTGAAAATACCTATCTTTGCAGCGTGGATCGGATAAGAAATGCCCGTTTGCAACAATGGATGGGGATTTATTCTTGATTTGACTCGACACAGGACTAGAGCATCATTGGACAGCTTTTTGCAGCACATTTTCAGGTAACAATTACTAATTTGATTTTTTGAGGAAGAAGATTTGGTCTAAACTGTCGGATACCATCTTTTAAGTCGATAATGGAATAGCAAATTTAGTCGACGTTAAAACATCATGCCAGCCACTGCCTTTCTGGGGCACGGTCTATGGTGAAGGAGTTATGGTCAGGTAAGCTCTTAACCATTAATTCTAATCTCGACTAGTCCTAAATGTTGCATGTTCGTGTTTGAGAAACACGCACAATGAGTTGTTAATGAGGCGTTTCTTTTTTTTTTTTCGTCAGTAAAGTGCGTGTCCTCCATGCCTTCTAAGAAACGAAACCGTTCTTTTGGTCAAATTATGCAAATACTTGATCTTCTTTTACGCCATTTTAATATCAGCAATGGGTATATCTATTATACTCTCCAAGTATAATTGCACCCTCGAGGCCACACACAATAAAGGCAGAATGCAGAGTGAGATAGAATGTTTCCTACTTTCTGTTTAAGCTGAACTTGTTTGGGTTTTCTAAATCTACGACGAGCGTATGTAGGTTAATAAAAACTGCATACAAATGGGAGCATTAAGTAAGGCATTAATTTCCTGCTGTTTAAGGAGAAAGTTACGGTCTTCAATCTTGATTATCCATTGAAGTGAAAGATCTGCCTGTACAACCATTCATCAATCTGTCAATCCATCCATCAATCCACGCGGCCATCCATTCATCCGTTTATCAATCCATCCATCCATCAATCCATCCATTTATTTATTCATCCATACATCAATCCATTCTTCTATCCATCCATCCACCCCTCTTCCATTTCTACATTTTCCATCCATTCATCAGTCCATCCATACATACACCAGTCCACTTACTCACCCTTCCATTCATACATCTATACACCTACTACCCACCCTTTCATTCATCCACACATCCTTCCATCCATCCATCCATCAATCCATCCACCTTTCCATTTATCCATCAATTAATCCATCAATCAATCAATCCACTCGTCCATTCATCCATCCTTACATCAATCAATCCACCTCCCCCATTTATCCATTCATTCATCAATCCATTTATCAATCCATCCATCCGCCCTTCCATTAATTCATCCATCTATATACCTACCTACCCAGCCTTCCATCCATCCATCCATCTATACACCTAACTACCCGCCCATCCACCAACCAATCCATCCATAAATCAACCAATCAATCAATCCAATACACACAACTCTTCCATTTATCCATCCATCCATCCATCAATCAATCTATCCACCCTTCCGTTCATCCGTCCATCTATACACCTCCCCCCTCCCCCTCCCCCACCCCCTATCACAATTCGGTATCATTGTAAATATAGCATTCACATACATGTCTGCATACAAACTGCGTATTTTAACTTATATCTATCATATTCTTTTATGTCACTACAACAACACTTTGTAAAAGCTAGACGTACGTGATCAGAATTTATATCTTAACATTTATAACTTAAAGCGGTATCTGATAGATGCCTGTATCTAATATACGCAACAACGCCTTGCTTTTGTTCTGGAGAATTGTGCATAATTATTGCAAAAATACTACTACTAAACTTTTGGGAATGGCTGTGTATAAAGTTACCTTAATTGTAAGTCAGTTCAAATCATGGAAATTACCCTGTGGCGTATTTTCGATGTTTATGTTGTACGCACTGATATTTTTTTTTCTGTTATGTCAAAGAAGTGAAATCAGCCCGAGTGCGCATGTGCATTTGGGGGGGTACTCAAGAGTAGACAACTTTGTTATCGGAAAGATCAGTACTAGGAAATTGTTTCTTCGTGGAAAAGAAATAAATGTTTGAATCAAATTTCTCCCAAAAATGAACTTATACCCGAGGCGACTACCGTTAAAATTGTTACAGAATAGGGTTTCACGCATTTTTATTTCAAAACAGTCTTAAATTGTCCTCTGACAAAAATAGCCAACGATGACAAAACAGAATTTCATGGTATGACATGCGGGGACCGTGCAGGGCTGAGGTAGGGGAGGGTTTAAAAAGACATCAGCCAAAGTTTTAGAAACCTAGTTCATTTCTTGTCTTGATTTCAGCTAGTATAAGCTGTTGCCTCCTCTTCCCAACACACAAACTCATAAATACACAAACGCAGTCTAACATAAGCATACACACACGCGCGCATCGTTCGCGCGTGCGCGCGCCCACGCACACAATCTCATACAGAAACGTTGACGCACAACATATTTCCTGGACGATCTGACGTGCTTAGTCCAAAGTGAGACTTTGAGTGGTCAATCCCTTTTTGACTCATTTACTACTTGAATCCATTTATTGCTTAAAATTGCGATTTAAATCCATTAAAACACATATCCTTTACGATTAGAATCCCTTACGAGTTCCCTTTATATATTTTTAAATATTGTTTTTTTAGGTGGGGCGAGGGGAATGGGGGCTAGGGGGCGGGGGGGGGGGGCGGGGCGTTGCAGTGTTACGGCACACCGACACTTGATTGGTCATTCGGCGCCGAATTTGTGTGATTTTTAACTGTAAGTCAAGTGTGCTGGAGAGAATGATTTATGCGTCGCATGTGTCACCCTACAGGTAACGTAATGTATCTAACTGAACACAGCACAGCACAGGAAAGGAATAACATAAGAAAATAACATATATAGTGGAAAATGAGGAAACTGGAAATAAAACCTCTTATTCTAATAACATTGCGTTGACAATATGCTTTTTTTTTGTCAAAAGCGCTTCCTCTGTGACGAATATTGCATGTTTATTGATGCCATACAGCTATGTCAAAAAGATGCATAGCACGCCAATCGCGATAAAAGTAAAGTAAGTGGTCACTTGGTTTTCTTAGTTTAAGCATATCTGACAGTGGAGCGTGGCCCAAAAAGGAATTACGGGTGCAGGCTTTATGATAAATCTTAAGATCGATTGAAAAAAGTTCTTAAATTTCGGCCTTACGATCACTCCTAACGGCGTTTCTACAGACTGTCTTAAGTGCGATTGGTAGCATATCGATCAACAGGAGTCTTAAGATTTAAGAGCGATTTCGCTTTGAAAGCGATTTCCGAAATATTAATGAAACGCATTAATATCGGTAGAGAAAAATTAAACGATCTAAAGATTTATGATGAAACGCACCCGTATACATTTTCGTTATTGCAAATTGGGTATTATGCTTTCCTTCTCACATGAATGTATGACACATGTAGATGCGACGACAAAATACATTTTCTGTCGATTTGGTAATTTGCTGATAAGCCCATTTCGGCTTCCATGCTGACTTACTTTTGCTCAAAAACATATTTATAATGATCCACAACACCAACAAAAGCATCAAATGTGATGTTAGCAATTTGAACAAAGTTTATATCCAATCGGATTATTTCATATGTGGTTGGACGTTACAACCCATCCTGAAACAAAAAAACACCAACAAAAAGCAAAAACGAAAAACGTTTAAACCAATTATTTCAAAACAGGGTTTTGTTTCAAAACGAGTTGAAGCAGTGCAGACCATTTGAAATAGAAGAAGATAATAGTGTAACTTGTTAAATTTGTTTTAACTTAATTGTTACTTACATTTTTAAATTAATTAGCTGTTAATATTGTTCATTAAAGAATTGACGTAATTTCCAAATCAAAAGTAATTAACTGATCGCTGTTTTAGCAATATTGAAATCCGTGTTCATGCACATGTTTAAGTTCCATCTATATCCGTGTGTAGTGTTGATCTCACTCGTGTAACACCCGAGTATTTGCTTAGATTTACTTTCATTTTTGTTTTATCTGATCTATATGTATGTTTCTGTTGAATTATGCCCATGTGCATCTTGTTAAAGATGTTACAGAGTTAAATTATCAAATGACTCGAGTTTTCTAATAGAGTAATGATTTTAAGCACTGTCATGTAAACAATGTCATGTTTTGTCACTGTCCGCCATATTGGACTATATAACGTGATCTCAAGAGTAAGTGGACACCTGTTTTTCTAAATTTGAAAAAAAATATCTCTGCAGCGTGGCTCGGATAGGAAACTCCTGTTTGCAATGACGAAAGGAGATTTTTGCACGATTTTAAGCACAATAATAGGTCACCAATTAATAGCATTTTGCAGGACCTTTAAAGGGAACAATTACTTATTTGGTTACTTTAGAAAAACAATTTTGGTCCAAACTGTCGGATGCCACCTTTAAACCGAGTCACAGGGTAGTGCACTATCTAAAGGCGTTTAACTATCACAAAGTGTGTATTTAACTCGTTAAGACGTAAGTGTTGTGTACTTTTCACTGTTAAGTTATAGTTTATTTCATTTAAGCGTGTATTCAACACCCACTGTCAAATCGGCGGATCCAATGCTTAAGTGGTGGGCGATGCGTCCACAGTGAATCTTGTGTGTATCCACAGTTTTTTTGGTGGACATTCACTGAATTCGTGTGATCGTCTATTACTATATAAGCATCGCACGACGTCAGTCGGCAGCTCCAGCTCTTACAAAATGCTGTTCATTGACGCCAAAGATCTGTGTAACCGGTTTCCTATCCGAGCCACGGTGCAGAAATAGCTATTTTTAAACTTAGAAAACCACGTGCAACCGCGAAGCATCAAAGGCGACGCAAAAACTGGAAGTTAAACTGAAAGGTAAACAGGTTAAAGCAATATGGGAGCAAGTAATAAAGACATATTTGGAATGTTTTTATTAAAGGTTTTGAATTTCAGTATAATATAAAAAATCTCGAGAAAAGGTGTATATAACGTATAAGCCTATTCCTGAGACCATAGAATGGTTTAAAACAAAATAAAAGCAAAACCCGACACCATTTAATAGGTCTTCCAAGAGGACACATATGTAGAAAAAAGGTGCCAAAATTATTATAATTAACAGTGAAAGTAAAGTGTACAAGCAGAAATTGCACATGTGCAGGAGCCCCACATTGCACAAATAATTATTGTTCAGATAGTATTTTCTTGAACAAAGTATTATGTATACAAAGAACAATAATTAATATTTCATACACTTATAGTATTTTTGGAACATAGTATTATGTATACAAAGAACAATGTTTAATATTTCCTAAACTTAATAGTATTTTTCTGGAACACAATATTATGTATACAAAGAACAATGTTTAATATTTCCTAAACTTAATAGTTTTTTTCTGGAACACAGTATTATGTATACAAAGAACAATGTTTAATATTTCCTTAACTTAATAGTATTTTTCTGGAACATAGTATTATGTATACAATGAACAATGTTTAATATTTCCTAAACTTAATAGTATTTTTCTGGAACACAATATTATGTATACAATGAACAATGTTTAATATTTCCTAAACTAAATAGTATTTTTCTGGAACAAAGTATTATGTATACAAAGAACAATAATAAATATTTCCTAAACTTAACCTACTTCTCAAATTTGAAGTGAAATGGATAAAGACAAACTGAGAGAATCAGTAAAGAAAGAACGATCTAGTATGCCTTTAATCCCGATGAAACAAAATGTTGTAACAAAGCAATGTTACTACCTAAGTATGTGCTACTGTGGTTAATAATTACACACTGAGCTGACATTAAGAATACATAAGTTGCTGTCAAGTGAAATGTAGTATATGTCATTCAATAGAGGAAAGAAATAACTACAAAAATAAGTATAACTTTTTGTCAAAGAAGGATATTACTTTCTAGTAAACATGGGTGTAAGGACGTAATAATTAGTCCGAACATATTCTTTTTTTTTTTTCTTTTTTTTTTTTTTTTTGGGGGGGGGGGGGGGGGCAAAATATTCGTGTAATAAAGTTCTTGACAAGAAATAAATCTCATTCAAGTCTAGGGTTTGAAGCCAGAACCCTCAGGTCCCTGGCCCATTGAACGTTTCTCGTATGCAAGTGAATTAAACATCCGAATCTTTAATAAGATCCTTTTGAAAAAGGCAAGTTGGATACTGTTGTTTAGTAAATCTGGGTGTAAGGAAGCAATAATTAGTCTGAACATATTTTGTTTCTGCAAAATATTCGTGTAAGAAAGTCTTGGACAAGGAAAAAAATATCATTTCAGGGTTTGAACCCAGAATCGTCCGTTTCTGAGTCCATATCCTTAACCTATTGACCAAGAACACTTCAACTATCTTACAAATGCTTTCTTGGTCTGTTGCACGTTTCTTTGTTGCAGTGAATTGATCCTAAGAAACTTAAATGAGATCTTTTAAAAAAACTTGTCGTGACAGGGCAAGTGTTTGAACTTGAAACCCTCCGATCTAGAGTCCAAAAACATAATCTTTTGACCTAAAACCATTTAAAGATGGTATAAAAGCATTCCTGCATTCTGGCAGCACGTTACTTATGCTATTGTAGTCTTGCGTGGAAATCGTTTATATGTTGATAGTATTTTTAAATGTGGCATAAACATTGCATCTAAAGTCAGACTTTGTCTTGCACACTTAATGGATCGTTCAGAACTTTTTCAGGCAATAGACTCTTTCGTTGCTAATTGATAATCTCACTTTGTTAAGACGCAGTCCAAACATCAAAAGGAATTACCGAAGAAATTTCCTATCTACTCTTTTTTAAAGGTTTATAAATTTGAATTACAAAAAGAAATAAACCCAAAATCTCTCCTTTGTGCCATGTTTGAATGAAAGTTGCAGACACACAAACAATAATATAATTTTAATCAAAAAAGAACGTCATTTACCGAATTACATGTAGGACCCGTATTTCACCAGGATAAGCAAGTCCGCTAAACAGACTTTCCCCATGTGCAAATTTTATTGAGCATTCTATATATTAGCGCCGCGTGACTTGTGGCTGACTTATAATAGTTTCTGTAATTAAGGCATTTCATTTATATACTTTTTTTCTTTTAGTTTCTCAGAAAAAAGCGTATTTATGTAGGGATAGCAGCTATCTGCGATGAAGGAACGAAGCCTTGCAACTTAAAATAGATTATGTCACTAAGGCAATTCATATATTTATTTTCTTTCTTTTAGTTTCTCAGAAAAAAATATTTATAGTAGGGACAGCAGCTATCTGCGATGAAGGGACAAAGCCTTGTAACTTAAAATAGAGTCTGTCACTAAGGCATTTCATTTATTTACTTTCGTTCTTTTGGTTTCTCAGAAAAAGTAATTATGGTAGGGACAGCAGCTATCTGCGATGAAGGGACGAAGTCTTACGACTTATAATAGATTCTGTCACTAAGGCATTTCCTTTATTTAATGAAAGGTTGAATTCATTGTTTTAAAAGAAATTTTGAACCTTGAACCTTGAACTTATGACGCGAAGATTCTGCAGAAAGTAAATTTGGTCATTTTACTTACGTCTAATAATTATGTTTTTGGTCGAAATAAAATGCATTAAGTTTGTCTTAAAATGTAGGAGTACATTTCTGCTTGTAGGGATAGACATGAGCTAACTTTTGTTCGGTCGGCCATAAGAACGCGTACGACTGGGACTTTGTAGCTATGATCAAGTGTTTAGTTGTACCTCACTTGTGCTCACTGAAATGTAAACATTACGTTGGGTTTTTAACAACAATGTAAGGCTTCAGTGTATGTATGTCGTAACATAATACTACCGTGGTCCCCTTAAAGATAAATTGATATTTAAAGTTATTTTTGTTAACAGTTTTCTGTATATATGACATCAAGAATATCTAATGAAAAGCTTACAATTGAAAATATTCGCAGCTGTATGCAAAGTACCTTAGTGAAAAACGACATTTTCTCTAGTCGTCAAGTAATGTAGAATGTATAATGTTGCAGATTATGAAGTATATGTGACACTTAAAGGTAATGTCCGACCGTTTGGATAATTGTTTGTCTTTCGTGCAACCAAATAAATTATTGTTACCTGAAAAGATCCCACGAAATGATGTTTATTGGTGCCCTATTTTTAGTTGAACGAAACATTGTGCTTATTCATAGATGTGGAAATAATGAACATTTAGAACATATTGTTAACTATTTGTTCAATTGAGGAAGTGTTCAAAATCGAATTTATTGAAAGAAATGCTTACGTTCATGGAGGTGAGTCTGGGGGTGTGGTGGGGGTGCGGCTGGGGATCAGTCTTTAAATTGGCCATTTCTGCTTTCTAAGATGAAAGTTCGTGTCTTAGTTATAACACCGAGAATGTACAGTGTTCGGAAAATATCGATAAGACATGTCTTTAGGTGTTGTTTTTTTCCACACACACAAAACAATTCATGCCCGGCGCCCCGACCAAGGAAAATAAGTGGCCCACGCCAGGTTGAATCCGAAACACAGATCTCTTGAAGTCTACCACCGTAGTGGCAGAACACCAAAGCAGTCATGGCAACTTGAACGCTTCGGCACTTTCGTCTGCTTCGGCACATTCGGCTGCTTTTCGTAGAAACGGCAGTGATGTTCCGAAAAGATCACATTGGTGACGCTCGTCTCTTATTATTTACCAATCTCCTCACAGCGATTACGTCACGCGTTGCTACTTAAATCTCTGCCCCCAGCAAGGATCACGTGACGATAGAGTACCACGTGAAGTAAACATGGCGGCCTCCTTAAACACGCTACGTTTGACTTTCATAATTTCATATTTTTTCATATTTTAAGTTACTTTTTGTTTTTAAGGTGATAAATTAGTATTTTTAAAGGAAAGATGCTATGTTTTGAGGAGATAAGTTCAGAAAAAAATAAAAAATAAAAAAAACTATCCGCCTGTTTTTGGGCGAAAAACTTGCTGGTGGCAGTGATATAATGTACCGTCAAGGGAAGTAATCACTGCGGGGAGTTTGATTATTTACTCATCGACCCATCCCATGTGACGATTATGGCGTTACTGTTTTTCGAAACGCATAGTTTAGTATGGAAGGGGATATCCGCCAATATTCTAATTACTATTTCTAACTTTCAATACTCAGATTTGTCACTTCAAATGTCAATTTGTAAATTGCAACACTGCGCATTCTAAATACCGCTATCTAATTACATCCTAACTTTTATATATCACATGAAAATGTTCACATTTCAACATAACATTTGAACAATTACACATTTCCCGCATATACAATTTACAAGTTACAAATCGCGGGGCGAAAATCACGATTACATTTTACATTTTTATAGTCTAATTAACAAGTTACTAATCTAGAGGCGCAAATCTCTAATGTAAAATGTACACCGCATAACACCAGTTCAACATTAGGACGCAAGGGGGCGCTTCTAACACGGGAATGTCCATCTATAAATAGAATGTATCGCTTGAACTTGTCCGCGTTTGAGTGTACTTTCAATTTGTGAGTTTCTTATCGACAGAATCCTACACATGCATTATTTATTTGTGCTATACAATTTTAGGGATAATATTCTGTCCTCAACTGCTGATCATAATATGACTACGTATATATAGGCATATGTTTGTGATTATAGAAGATCAAGTGATAATTCAGTGTTAGTGGCACATTAAGAAAAATGCGTGATACAAGCATTTATAATCACTCGTGACATGTACTGTAGACATGCACCAATAAAAGTTGGTCCATATTTACACGTCTCTACCTTTTCCTCACACTGTATGAATCGGTTCAAATGTTGTTCGTACATTTTTATCTTTGAGGTCTGACAGCATCTACAGCCCCGCACCCCCCCCCCCCCCTTTTAACCTCTATGGGTTACCCTCTTTCAATTAACTGCATGTATCCTGATTTAACCGAAGTGATCCGAGCTGACAGAATTCTTTTAACGGTACACAGTATTGAGTTCGAACCCAAGACCTCCTCCGTAATCAGGTGCTTTACCACCTGACCTAACTGGGCAGACATCTTTTAACCTTCCTTATTTTTAGCCCGGTATCAACTGGACAGAACCACCAGTACCTAGCACGTTCCTGCTCCACATGTCGTTCTGATGAATTAATTCTGATGCCACTAAAAAAGGCTGTAAAAATCCCAGTACCGAGGGCGGGGGTCGAATCCTGGACCTCCTGCTCTTGAGGTAGGTGCTCTATCAACTGAGCTACATGGGCACCTGCCTCTGGGGAAAGCTTTCTCACTACATCAAGTACTCCTGTTGATGTAGTGTAAGGCGATGCTCGATATTATCCGGATGTTTAATGATTGGAAACGATATTGTTTAAACCCGTGGGCGGAATAAAGAACACAACAATCAAATAAGGTTCGGACAAGAAATGTTTATACTTCTTTATATTTACTACTTTGCCAAACTTAACAATATCCTTTATGTATAGTGTATGAAAATAGCAAGTACAGCTAGAGTTTAAGATGTTGACACGGATTTTATTATAAGTAAGAGATTATAAAAGATCATTATTGGTTAGTTGCATCCGACGAAGATAATAAACAAAAAAACAATGGCTTACATTCTGTCCATGACCAATTATCCTTTACCGGTTCTGCACTGTGCACAACAACTCCTTCCTGATATTATCCTGATCCGAGCGTCAACTGATCCGCGTCTGCTCTGTTTTCGTTTATTTATACTTCCCGCGCATGACTACTTTTACAAACATTCTATAGTACGCATCGATGTGCGTCTCAGCCAATCAGCTTTAAGCGTTATATTTAAAGTAGCCAATCACTAAGCGTTCGGATAAATCCGAACAAATATTACTGTCAAACAAGTAGATCCAAACCGTATCATATAACAATGCATTTTAGGATCATTAGTGTTATTTGGATGTCAGATATACTTATGGATACAATTAAACAACAGAATATGTCACTTTGAAATGCGTTACACAGGGAATAACATGCATCTTCACATTGTGAGAAGTAAAGGTAAAGTAAACAATCGTTGAATAATACAAATGTCAACAAACAACATTTCCCTCTCACTATTAAAACTATCTTAAGTAGACATCACTGTAAATGAGCTTAAACAATGTTTAGAACATATAGTCTTACTTAATTGAATGCATTAAAAGATTATTTTCAGAGTGAGGTCTCAATATCAGAAAGTAAGGGGTTTCCGCGAAATGACAATGAAAACTCATAGGATGTTAGATCTGTTAGAAAAAGGCACAGGGCTAAAGTGCAGGTCAGATACCTTATATAGATCACTTGTTACACTGTCATAAATGTTTATTAGAGGTCAGCTACCTCACATTACAGTTGTTCAATTCCTATGCATTGTAAACAAATCCGAATGTGAATAAGAGAGTATGTTCTTCTGGAAATGTCCGATATGTATACTAAATTGGATTGAATGTAGTTTAAAAAAACAAAGACTTAATATGGTAAAATTACTTGCAGAATTTTAATATATACATGAATAACTACTTTTTGCAAAAGATTACGCGTTCAATTTGACGCCAAATAACGTTGGCTGTTTTCTATTGTCTCTCCCTTGAAGAATCATTTATGATTCCGTTCTATTTTTAACTTATGATATTCCGTTCTATTTTTAGCTCAGTGACGTCTATATTTATGTGGTACCGCCACCTAGCGTCTGAATGATGCCAATTCTTAACTTGTACATTAGTGATTTGTGACTTGAGAATTGTGACTTTGAGATTTGTAACTTGTAAATTGTAAGCGAACATTACATTTGTGACTTGATAATTGTGACTTGAGATTTGTAATTTCCAAATTGTATACGAGAAATGTGAATTAGATACATGTAAAAACGAACGGGTTTGTGCAAATAAATAGCAAATTTAAGCATAAGCAGTGTTGCAATTTGCAAATTAGAAATCGAATATTGGCGGATATCCCCTTCCATAGTTTTTCGAAACGCATAGTTTAGTATCAGTGCAGCTATTTAAAACACTACCTTGACTGTAAGGCGATACAAACATTGAAAAAACGCTCTAAATATTCATTATTTCAAAACAATTACGATGGATATTTCGGCTCTGTGATCTGAATTTAAATATGACCGAGTGCGCCGTTCCTCTCTTAGGCGTGCTGTAGTTTTAGACTGACAGGGGACGTAGCTAGACATAGTATGATGCCCTCGCATGATCACAAGATCGTATTCTATTTTGTTTCTGGGGTGGTTTTAGTATCAAGATATAACTAGACTTTAAGTAAATTGTTATGTTACAAACATTTTATATTAATAAATAATAATAATATAATTGTAATTAGTCAAGGCAGTGTCCTTAATAGAGAAGATACCAAAACACAAGCGCCAATTTTATAGTTATGGCCATTGATGTAAAAATGATCCATAATAAGTATTTATACAACGAATTAATCACTTAATTTTACAAAGACATGGTAATGTTACCGTGTCTTCAAGCAAAATGTAACGACACGGAGAAAACGAAAATTGCATTTAAGCCATTTTGAGAAATCGCAACAGACAAACGAATTTAGTGGAAAAAGTCAAATTGGTAGAAAAACCAAAGATAATTTAGTCACGAATTGTCTCGGATAAATGTCAATACGTCCCGTGATTGGAAAAATGTATTTCAAAATATTTAATTTCCTGTAAAGAAAAACTTTCAAAATCAAAGTTTAGATGCAGTCTGGAAAGAAAATGCTGACAGCTTATATTGTCTCAAATGTACTTTCCTAAACATGAAAGCTTGCAATAATAGCAGTTTTGCTTTTTTTAGAGACTGGAACAATGGGAAACAATTGCAAATGCAATATGGTAATTTTTCACTTTACTCCACTTTATTTATAAGTTATATAGCCGCTAAAACATAAATCCATAGCAACATTGCATATGACTTAGAGACTAGTACGTCTTCCTAACAGCAAGTACAAATGCAGAGATTAAAATGTTAAATGCAGTTATCATTGCATATCTAAAAAAACACGAAAAGTAAAGTATTAATCGATGAACAAAAGGTTGTAATTCTCTACAGATCCCTGCACCAGATAGCCACAAGGTGTTATGGTCCTAAGGATGGAATTATCTGATAAGTTCTGATTAGTGATGGAACGATTAATCGATTTTAATCGATAATCGATCGATTATTACATAAAATTCGATTATCGATTGTTAAACGTGATAATCGATTATTTAATAGTGCTGCGTCAAAATTTAAAGCCGAATACCGGCATGTCGCGGAGAATGAACCGTGACATTGTAGCCGCGTTTTACACTGCTCAAGCCTCGTTTTCGTTTTAACATGGCAGACGACGTTGACACTAACAACAATCCAAAACTTTATGCTTACCCTGGAAAAGGTGCCAGATCTAAAGTTTGGGAATGGTTTGGTTTTCAAAAAATAAAAGAAGGCCCATCTGATGATCGAAGGAATTTGGATATGACAAAAGGATTTTGTCGTTTGTGCTTCAAAGCAATACAGTTTAAAGGTATCGATAAGTCTAAAATTTATATTTAAAATTAACGTCGAAATGACGATAACATGTGATTTCTACTCAACTAAAGCATGATCACGTACTTTCTGGCAGATACGGTTTCAATTTGTTTGACACCCATTCCTATTGTTTCGAATAAATCTTCATTTAAACAAGAAAAAGTTAATTCAGTTCAAACAATTCTTCTTCAATGAGAATATCTTATTATCTTATCATTTTCACAAACATTTAGGATCTATTTGAGGCAGTATTATAAGTGACTTGACTAGAAAAATAATCAGGTGTTTTAATTTTTACATTTACCAAAATACAAGTTCTAGATTGCACCCTTTTTACATGGCTGCATCATCAAATTATATGATGCATCTATTTTAAGGTTGAGCCATAATTAACCCACACTCCTTTTCATTTAATCTTTAAGGTAACACCACAAACTTTGCCACCCATCTTGACAACTTCCATAAGGATGTGCGGAAGTCTTCAGATGTGCTAATCCAATCTCAAAAGCAATCTACAATAAAGCAGTGCTTCACAGCCACAACAGAGAAACCCCTTCCGGCACCTAAGAAAGCAGAAGTAGAAGATGCTCTCCTCAAATTCGTTGTTGGGAAAGTTCTTCCTCTTAGTACAGTGGAGAGTTCTTTCTTCAAGGACTTCGTACATGGTTTAAACCCAAGGTATATAATTAATGATATTTAAACATTAATTATAATCTACACATTGCCTCATCAATTAACTGAAAAAGATCATTTGCAGTTTTTTATTCATATATATGTATTAGAGTAATGAACATAGAATGAACATTGTGTTATTATATTGACTAGTAAAAATATTAAGTTAAAGGTCAATTTAATCACTATAATGAAATAAGCAACTAAATTTTTTCAGTAATATGGCATATTTTCAGGTACACTCCTCCAAACAAAAGGGTGATCCATAAGTTACTCGATAAGAAAAAGGAGGAAATAACACTTAAGATTCGGGCAGACATGAAGGATCAACATCTAGCAATCACACATGATGGCTGGACAAGCTTAAATACAGAGAGTTATAGTACTGTCACAGGTAACAATAGTAGTACAAGTAAAATAATAGTGGATAACAACTTTACAAGCTTAATTGAATGATGTTAATATTTACTTTTGAATTATGTTATTAATGTTTGACCATATCATTAAACAAATAATGTAATGTTCCCAAAACATAACAGAGTATTAAAGAAATGGCTTTTTAATAAAATTATGATGCTGCTGTTCATTTAGGCTTGCCCTTGCATAGATGAACTGATAAATTGATATTCATATTGAAGTATGGAATTAAACTGATTTTAAGTCAGTGTTACAAAATGTTCCTGATTTTTTTTTGCAGGACATTTTATTACAGACGAATGGGTCCTGAAAAGTGTTGTTCTTGAAACTGCCAAGGTGGAAGGGTCACACACTGGGGAGAATATCATGAACAATCTGCTGCAAGTGCAAGCTGCATGGAACTTCAAAAATCCTATCAGTGTGACCGATAATGCTGCAAATGAGCGAAAAGCATTTGATTTACTGAAGTGGACTAGGGTTGGTTGTTTTGGACATCGGATCAATTTAGTAGTTAGAAATGCAATGGCGATCCCAGAGGTTTCTAAAATTGTAGGCAAGGGAAGAAAGCTGGTTACATTCTTCCACCAAAGTTCAAGTGCAACCGATATCTTGATGGCTAAACAAGAGCTAATCAGTCCTGAATTAAATGGTCATAAGCTCATCAATGATGTATGCACACGTTGGAATAGTACATTCAGCATGCTAGAGAGACTTTTGGAACTTTGTCCAGCAATTATGGCCACAGTAGGTGATTGTAGGCTCAGTAAACAAGCTTCTTGCACTCTGCAAAATTATGTTTACTCATTTGAAGAACAAGCCGTGGTTGAGAAGCTTGTAAAGGTCTTGGAACCATTTAAAGATGCTACCAACAGCCTCTCTGGTGACAAATTTCTTACTCTTCACAAGGTCATTCCAGTGTTGGTGAAACTAGAAAGAGTGTTAGAGCGGGCACCAGATGACTCTCAATTGTTGTTAAAAGTAAAAGACAAACTCTCAACTGAACTTGCAGACCGTACTCAAGACAAGGAGATTTTGTTTGTTGCTTGCATGTTGAATCCTGCTACAAAATCTCTGTCATTTCTCTCAGAGGAGGAACAATGCTACGGCCACGATCTTCTGCTGCAGTATGCTCTTCAGATGAAAGTAAAACTGGAGCCAAACCAGCAGAACACAAGTGTGGCAAGTGAGGCAGCACAACCACCTCTGCCTCCTCTGCCAGATTTGAACATTAACAGCAATGTTGTAACTCCTTCAACAAGTTCAACATCTAATCAAGTAAAAAATCAACCAAGTGAGACATCTGATAGTCAGGGTCCTTCACCTGCCAAGAAGCGCACAATGGGACTTGATGATTGGCTGCAAGATGTGGTTTGTACTGGTGTCTCCCGTCAACCTACCCAGGATTTGATAAGACAAGAAGTGGCACGCTACCTAGCAATTCAGCTGGAGGACAGTAATATGTCTGTTTTGGAATGGTGGGCAAAGCATGGTCAAGAATACCCTCGCTTAAGTAGTCTTGCAAAGAAATATCTGTGTGTTCCAGCTTCATCTGTTCCTGCTGAGAGAGTGTTCAGTCTTGCAGGACAGATTGTAAGCAAAAAGCGGGCACGATTAGATCCTGAAAATGTGGACACTTTGATTTTTCTGAACAAGAATATGACCGAGTACTGGTAACTGTTGTCAGAATATAGGGTTTTTCTATTCTAATATTATGTTTGGTTATAAATTGTCTGTGGGCAATGAAGAAAGAATGTGTTACTGGAGATGAACTTTGCAGACATCCTAGGTTCACAATTTGAATTTGAAATGTGTTTCACCACATTAACACTCAATTGTTCAGATATCATGTCTTATTGTAATACTGGTTAATGGTATTTTTTTTCTAGTCAATAATCAAGTAATGAACATTGTTATGTCTAGTTCAAATGCTTTTATAATAAAATGTAAAAGGAATGTTTTATATGATTGTGAACCTCTTTAATAAAAAAAATCTTTAAAACAATGTAGCTCCCTTTGGTTGTTCAAGAGGTTGTTCACTTATCATTGAATAACAACAGAAACATACAAGATTTAACATTTTATTTACATAATCTAAACTGTTTGACATAATAATTAACACCAGAAATGGATGTTAAGCATTCATTGGCTGTATTTTTCAACAAAACATGAATTGTGTAGCTTATTAATATATAATGATCACAATGTTCCCTATACCACTAAAATAATCGATTAGTAGCGATTAATCGAAATTAACATGGAACCGATTAATCGATTATTAAATTTGGACCGATTACCATCACTAGTTCTGATAGAAGAGTACACCATTTTCTAATATAAGGAGATACGAAAAGAAGCCAAATCGATTTAACAGTTTTATATCTTTTTTTCTTGGTGCAAATATGATCACTAGATGAACACAGTCAATATACACATTGCGCCTACCAGGGTAAGATTTTTATTGCAGATTTTATCTTTTTATGTTTTCATTCTTTTGGAACAATTTGTACGCAGCTGCGTATTCTGTATACAATCAGCTACGCGCCTGACTGAAATGCTGAGATGATGCGAATGAATTATGTCATTAGCGCCCCTCTCGAGAGCGGTGCCTCTTATGGAATGCATTGTTTTTTATGAGGAAGATAGTGTAGCAGTCAAAAAAACAGGAAGTCGTAATTGCTCTGCGAGACACTTTTCAGAGAAAAGAAACGAGTATTCCGTTTTGTTACCAGATTAGCTTGCAACAATAAAGTGTAGCTTGCAAGTATAAAACGTAGCAGGCATTAATAGGAATTCGCAGCTTTTTGGCGAGGTCTTGTTTAACACAAGAAACCGAATATGCCGATGTTAACAACGTAGCTTGTAATTGCAGATGTAGCAAACAACGAAGAAGACAGTAACGTAGCAGATAGTTTCCATCAGTGTTACGGTTAGTTACTATCAAATATTGATACAATGAATCAACGTTTTAAGAGTGTGTCTGGTTCCCAGAATAGTAATCTTCTTAAAAGTGCATGCTCTCTGGGGTGCCTTGCTTCCATGCTTTTTCTTGTTACATAACCTGACTCAGAGCCGCAGATTGCAGTGAGGCCCCGCTTGGGATATCGCAAAAAGATAGTTTCCTTGTGATGTCATCGACATTGATAACAGTTTAAGGCAGCCATCTTTGTGGGCAGAAGCTTATGCAGACCGAAATCGGGAAATATGTGCTGTATTGAACTCACCACTGTGTTTTTATTTTTTATTGTGTTTTACTGACACAGACACACAGACACACACATACACACACACACACACACACGCACGCACGCACGCACGCACGCACGCACACACACACACACACACACACACACACACACACTATGACTGGCTATGACTATGGCTCAGACTATGATGTAGCTATCGCTCAAAATGATCGTTATTAACCTCGTATTTTTATTGCTTGAGTATGCTTGCGCGTGCACGCGTGTGTGAACGTGTGTTCGGTGCGTGCGCGTAATATTCGTTACATATAAAGAGGGTGTTTAATAACATTGCTACTGGCCAACAGGCATGTTGTAATCTCATTCTTATAAAAACAAGTGGTTTTATTTTCAGCTTCCTCGTTTTCCACTATATCAGTTATGTTTTTATGCTAATTAGCATGTGCCGTGTGCAGTTAGGCTCATTGGATTACAAGGAGGATGGCACAATGCATACAATTTTCCCAGCGCATTTTAATTTGAGTACAAATCATAAAGGGGAGTCGTAAGAGGCGTAATAGTTAAACAATAAAGTGGAAGTAGATATGGCAGCCCGTTAAAACGGATTAGTGTAGAGATGAGCAAGTCGCCATCCTTTTGTGTGTGTGTGCGTGCGGGCGTGGGTGCGTGCGTTTGCATGCACGTGCTTGTGTGTGTATGTGTTTAAGTTTCAGTTGCTTATATTTAATGAAATTGCAATAAGCTATTTATTATAAGAGCGATTTGGTATATCAAAGCCGTAATACCGACGTGTCGACAACTTTGGCTGATATCCTCTTACTATTTTAATCGCCCCTCCTCCCCTTTAACCCCTCCCTACAGCACACACCCGCTCTGCACGATCTCAGCATGTCCGACTATGAAATTCAGTTTATTCATCGTCGGCTATTTTTGTTGGACGAGCATTAGTGTTCAGACTCTAAAATGAATCAGCAAGGTCTGGTTAAAATAGGAACAATCCGTGTCTGGTTTGTTGTCAGTTTCTGCTATAGTATATCCTCCATATTTATGTATTCTATATATCTATATATCACCTATTCAAATACGTTTTTAAGATGTGTCGCCGCAGGGTTCTGTTCGGGGGGGGGGGGGGGGGATTTTATTTAAAGAAAACATTAATTTCTTTTCCTCTTAAAAAGTATTTCCTAGTAAACATCGCAGGGAATATTCTTGTTAAAATTCAACAAAATACCGAAAAATTTAAGACGTGTCTATTTTTGGCAATATCTTGTAAAAAGTGACATGCTTTTAGTAAACAACTCCTGACATATAACGTAGTCTAGACGTACGTCGGGAATTAACCGTCTATAATATTAAAAAAAAATGTAAAAAAATCCATCCTGTTATACTGATAAATGTTTTAACATCACGAATGGAGCACGAGAAACGAAATAGCCTAAAGGGCAAGTTGAGATCCGGATCAGCCGGCCAGACTGCTCGTGTGGGAAGATGGCAGATCAGGATCTTTACTTTCGCTACAGCAATGCGCCGAAAGTGCTATTTAAACCTGCACGTGTTGTTAGTAAATAGTAAATAACTAAGATTTAGTATATGTTGGTCATATCGATAGCAGTTTAAGTGTAGAGTATCAAATGTCAGATATGGGGGCGAAGTTAAGGAAGACTTCCAGCTTAGAGGTCTTGAACCAGTGGCAGGGACAACCCGGAAGTGTAATTATTTTTCCAATATACCTTGTAAGTGCACGAACAGTTACCATTATATCATAGCTCGATAGTAATTGTCCAGATAAGGATACATATATATATATACGAAAATTTCGAGGTTTGTGATCGTTTTCTTATTAGTTTTACACTACATTCATTAATTCGACATTATCATTTCCCTCCCCAGCCTTCTCTTCTCCCTCCATAACAATATCGTTGACCGTACACCACCCATGCACCCACCCACCAAATGATACAAACTTACAAATGACACTACACATCAGTAGTCCTGAATTCGCTTTATACTAGTAAGTTTTAACCTGTTTCTTGTTTAGTTTTTTTTTTAGTTTCAGCAAATTTACTTAAAATGTATCACTCTCGAATGCCCACTTATTTCCTGGGTAAACCCAGTATACAGATAATCTTTCTGTTCAACAACTAAGTCTAAGTTACCTGTTAAACTAGTGTTGATATTAACTTGTCTATGGTCGCTTAGCTGTCGATATCAAACAATTACTGGATCTTATGCAAGGAATAGACAGTGTCCACATCAGTGAAGATCCCTAATCTTGGCAGCCATCTTTGATGGCAACTTCAAGGGCTTTTCAGATGAATTGTATAGATAGTTTTCATGTGATGTCATCGACACTGATAAGACAGTTTAAGGCAGCCATCTTTGTGGGCAGAAGCTAATGCAGGCCGAAATCGGGAAATATGTGTTGTGTTAAACTCACCACTGTGTTTTTATTTTTCAGTCTATTTTAATGAATTTTATATCAAATTTAACAGCTTTTATAAAGTATTTTAAATATCAAAACTATATTTTGATAGTTTAAAAGGTTAAAGAAATACAACTGAAAATGACACACTGTTCATTTTGATTTGAGTATGAGCCAATAGTTTTATTTATTTCTGTGTATTAATTCTGTGTGCATTTATTAATTGTAAAAGTATTGTATTTTAAAGATATGAATTTTAAAAGCTTTCCAATGGTATAAAGCTTTATATTTTCGGACCACAAATGAAGAAATTACAAGAAAATAAAATTTACCCTTCTATACAAATTATATGAAAATCCCTTGAAGTTACCATCAAAGATGGCTGCCAAGATAAGGGATTTTTCACTGATGTGGAAACTATCTATAGAAGCGTAAATTTTATTTTCTTGTAATTTCTTCATTTGTGGTAGAAAATTTAAAATCTTTACATCATTGGAAAGCTCTTACAATTCATATTTTTAACATGCAATATTTTTAAAATTGATAAATGCACAAAGAATTAATACACATAAATAAATAAAATTATTTTCTCACCCCTTAACAAAACGATCAGTGTATCGTTTCTGGTTGTTGTTGTTTTTTGTTTGTTTTTTTTACCTTTTAAACTATCAAAATATAGTTTGAATATTTAACATACCTCATAAAAGCTGTTAAATTTGATATAAAATTCAGTAAAAAGATTGAAAAAAATAAAAAAACAGTGGTTAGTTTAATACAGCACATACTTCCAGATTTTGGCCTGCATCAGCTTCTGCCTTCCAAGATGGCTTCAACTGTCTTTTCAGTGCTATAACATCACATGGAAAATGTCTATAAGATGTTCCGAGAAAAAAGATACAATAAAAGACGGTGATAAAACAATCCAGCCTATTATCCAGCCTAATTTAAAGTGATTCCCATATTGTGCTATCATTTTGTGTAATAAATTTGGTTAAGCACTTTTTATTCAATAGCAATGGGCCTACTTGAAATAAGCCTTTCAGAAAAGTGAGTTACGTCCCTTTAATAATTGTTGAACAATCCGAACACTTCGGCTATAACGATAAAATTAGGATTGGAACGGAATATTCCTTAATATACATAATAAACAGTTATATGGCTTATATGTTGCATGTATGCTACACATTTCGATGTGGAAACAATACGACAGCTAGAGAAGCCGAATGACAAAAAAAAAATAAAAATAGAAAAATAAAAGAATAAAAACAAACACACAAAACCAACTAGGTCTAGGACTAGAAACAAAAGACGTGAACCCTAGATAAGGACATTGATAAATTCATTGGGTGGTGGAGAGGCGAACAGACAAGTTAGATCGAGTTTATTAATAACTTAAATCATATACACATATCATAATAAGTGGTTATCATTTTTTAAACAACATTGTAATGTAAAAGTACGAGGAATTATAATAACAATATGCAATGTCCGTCCAGGAACAATAACTCGTTCAGTCTTAAAATAGCAATATGGGCGCAAAACCGGTTTGTCAAGTTTCAGCGTCAAAATCGGTTCTATTTTTAGTAACACATTTTCGTTGGGGAAAAAGCATAACAAACAGAAAGATTGTGGCTGAATATTATACAGGTGAGTCTGTTTTAGACTTCAAAAAAAAAATGAAGTAGATATACTTTTCGTTTGCTTTAACTAATTACGAAATATACTCGTATGTAACTTGAATATATAAAGATTTATATAAACTTTCACTGCGGTCGCAGGCAGTGTACCAATAGTGCAGTAGGAGTACCCAATTTGTTGTCGCCCATCAGTTTGTCTTGTTGGTTATTCCCTTTCACCATGCAAAATGTAGGTGGGGGAATTTAAACATAACCACAAATAACTACAATATCTGTTTTTACAAATAATCGTACGTTTGTATCACGCCTTTATGAAGTATGGTACAATTATTATTTATTTAATATTAACCGTGGGGAAAATAGTTAAATTCCATGTTGTTTTTTTTAAATTACTTTAGCTAACACTTAACAATGTATGTATGGTAATTGATAAGGAAGTTTTCCTTTGCATTAAGATTAACGATGAAGTCTATAAGGACACTACTTTTCATAAACTAGATATTGCTCTGATCCCATGACCCACTAAAATACCCCTGCTTTGCATCATGTTAAAATGTGTGTGAATCTGAAAGGTCGAAGACAACAAGTACATTTTATTTCCTTTCATGAAAATGTTTTCCATGAAAATGTTAAAAAAAAGAAAGAAATCCCTCTTATTATTAACTTTACCTTTATAATTTTAAGTACAAACTCAGCTATCGGAGTAGATAGAGCAGAAGCCCGAGTTCAATTACACCGGCCGCAATAGCTCAAGTAATAGAGCGTCGGCGTGCGGATCGGGAGGTCACTGGTTTAAACCCTGGTCGGGTCAAACCACAAAGTTGGTAGACGTGGCTTTCCTCCTAACACTCAGGGCTAAAGGGACAGCATTACACCTGACTCGTCGGTGTCAGTATAATGGACCGGCCGAGTTCAGTCTCTGGGCATCTCATAAGTGCCCATGTGCTGTAATGATAGAAATGTTGCTGCACAGTATTGGATAAAATACCTACAAATCCCATCCCATTGAATAGCGTGATGATCTGATTTTATTGGTAATAATGATAGTCACCTTCTTAATTTATGTGTACTTTTCAGCCTGCATCTTCTCTCCAAAACAACCATGGCGTCTACACAATATCGAATCGTCAAAGCTATTTTTGTGCTATGCAACATTTTATTCCTGGTAAGTATTGGTTTACATGTAAAAAGCCATTTGCTTCCTGAAAAAAAATTGTCCTCATTAACCTAAAACATACCCTACCTCTAGGGTGTTTCCAGCAAGTAAAGGGAAAGTCCCAGTTTTCAGTGATAAACAACAAGGGTATAATGTGAGTTTGGTCTTCCAGTCCTTGTCTTGTATTCAACATTTCCACAATCTCATCTTTGAAACAGTATTTTCACAAATCAAAATGCTAAGCAACATCCTGTACATGCAGTCCACATTTTACCTTTTGAATAGTTTCCACATCAGTGAACATCAGTTATCTTCTCAGCCATCTTTCCTGGTAACTTCAAGTGATTTTCAGATGAATTGTATAGAATAGAAGCAAAAAATTTATTTTCTTGTAATTTCTTCATTTGTGGTAAAAAAATTAAAAGCTTTACACCATTAGAAAGTTCTTGAAATTCATATTTCTTAAAAATTCAAATTTTTTAAAAGTGATCAATGCATAAAGAATTAATTCACAGAAATAAAAAAAAATTATGTTTTCATCCTTAAGCAAAATGAACTGTGTTGTATGTTATTACCTTTTAAACTATCAAAATATAGTTTTGATGTATAAAATACTTCATAAAAGCTGTTAAATTTGATATCAAATTCAGCAAAATAGACTGTAAAATAAAAACACAGTGGTGAGTTTAATACAGCGCATATTTTTAGATTTCGGCTTGCATTAGCTTCTGCCTTCCAAGATGGCTACCTTAAATTGTCTAATCAGTGCCTTTGACATCACGGGGAAACTATCTATATAGGGTGCCTATGACTAAATAGTGCAGTTTCCCCATTGTTACTCTTCTGACAGCTTGAATCTTATTGCATGTGTTTCTGTACCAGATATATCAAAGGACTAATGTGATCTTCCAGCTCACCTGCTATATGCCTTCTATTCTGTTCTACCCAAAAAGGCTGGGCGATGTATTTCAAAAATGAAACAAAAATGAAACAAAAATCATCTGAGGTTATAATTGAGAAAAAAAATATATCTCTCGTGAGACACATTGAGAAAAACTATATGCTTTTTGTTGACAGTGTTCTGATCTTACAAACCTGTTGTGTTTTTTTATTTGTCTATCCTTTTTTCCTGTTATATTCCAGATCATGGGTATAGCCATGTTGGTTGTCGGGGTGTGGCAGCAGATATCACGATCAAACTATGTTGAACTCTTGCCATCTGATGAGTTCTTCACTGCCTCAGCTCTTCTGATTTCTGGTGGAATTATAGTCATTGTTGTCTGTGTGTTTGGCTTTATTGGTGTCTGGATGGAGAGCCAGTGTGTACTGGTTATTGTAAGTGTAATATTATACCTTTTAAGGGTCACCTGTGGTGTAGTAGTTGAATTGCAGACCTCCCCCCCCCCCCCCCCCCCCCATCTTCCAGCTGACTTGTGGTGCGCTGGTGGTTATACCCAGACATGTTTCTGGGGTCTTCCTCCACCAAAACAGATGGATGTCGCTTTAATGATCGTAACTTGGTCGCTGCGATGTATCTCAAAAACAACAACAAAACAAATCCACCAAAATAGCTAAAAGTTGATCAAAGGATCACTGCGATGTATTTCAATAACAAAGCAATTAATTCTTAGTCTTTTACTTGTATATTATACATATTACATGAAAAGGTATTATGAAAACAAGAACACCTATGAAGGGTGTGACTCAGTTAGTAGAATAACCTCTAAGTAACTTCTAATTCCCTCATGAGGTGGGTCCGAGTCTTAGTTGGACAAGAATTTTCATGTGGGTGGGTTATCCAGGTGACTGGAGTACCAGAAGTTTTAGGTAGTGATTAAAAACCAAAATGTATAGTCCAAAACAAACCGAACGATGCTCATTTGATTGGAGTTTGTAAGGGGGCAAAATGAAACTCATTTTGTCCTAAAAATATCAGTTTTAAGAAACAACAACAAAAAACAGTAATGTAACAAATTAACAATTTTTTGTTAGTCGCTGTAATGTCTATTTGAAAAAACTTTATCTAAACAGCCTTATAATGTATACTGTAGTGGTACTAATACTACAGACTGTAGTATGGTTGTATTTTTACCAAGCTTTTATCATAAAATAAAATTAATGTACATGAAATAAAATATTATAATATAGTATTTCCACATACCAGTTCCTTGTTCTATATTTCAAAGCAAAGCTTTCTATGGTATTCCAGTATACACAATCAGTATTATTTTATTATAGCTTATATTATTGTATTTCTTCATACTTTGTTCTACCAAAATAATGATACTGTTTCAGTTTTTTCCTTGTGTTACTTACAGTTATAGAATACCCCATCCTCTATTTATTTCTATGAGTTTCAGTATAGCCTGCTAAAATGTTACAGTGCTCTGCCCTCCCCTAGAAGTCACTTCTTATTCTTCTATGTATTTCCCTTTTCAAATAGTATTTTTTTCCCCTGTTTTTCATGAAACTAAATATAATCTTTAGATACCGTATATGTTTTATATTTTCCTGACCTCTATTACATGTTATTTCAGTACACCCTTTGTGTTTTCATCATCTTGGCCATAGCTATTGCTGCTGGAATTATTGCCTATATTTTCCATGGAGAGGTAAGTGTACAGTTTTAATTATAATTTATGAATTGAAGCAAAATGAAATTATTTTTAATATCAGAATAATATTTGTATATAAATGGCTTGCCAGTGGTAAGACAGTTTAAGTCATTGATATTCAGGTGGGGAAGTTTTCTAGTTTACCTCAAACACACAGGTGGTTGTACCTAGACATTTGATCGAAATTGTGTCTGTGATGAAACAAACAAAAAAAGTCTTTTTTGTAAATAAATACTTTCTATAATGGTGGCGTAAGAACACTTGACTGGTGGAGAAAACACAACATACTTCTAATTAGCATAACATGGCCTTCGTGCATTAAATAATAAGGAGTTGAGATGTAAGTTTTAAAGTTAGGATCCGACAGTTTGCCTATATCTAATATATATGTAACAATATCTGTCCTGTTTGGGGTATTTGTACATAATTTCTGCAGAAAAAAAATCATACTTCAGTCTAAGCTTTGAAAATTTTCAACAGCATCTCATTTTAGGGCATTAAACCTCATTGATTAGTCAACACTTAAGTGTTCATTCTTTTCAAATCTATAAATAAGAACGATTGGGATTCCTGCTAAAAATGGACATCATAGTCACATCAGATGATTTGGATGACCTAAAACATAAGTGGTTACATGGTTTATAAATAGCTTACTGTGCAGCGTGGCTCAGATAAGAAATTCATGTTTGAAAAAACAATTGTGGTGTTATGGTCCACTTTTCAGACAGGTGTAGAACATCAATTAACAGCTTTTTGCAATATCGGGGTAATAAGCTGATAGGGTCTGTTTCACAAAGAGTTAATCACCAGCTGCAATAGCTCATGTGGTGAAGGGGTTGGCTTGCGGATCGAGTGGTAGCGGGTTTAACACCAACTGGGTCAAACCAAAGACTTTAAAGTTGGTAGTAGTGGCTTCCCTCCTAACGCTAGGGGCTTAGAGGACAACATTACGCCTGTCTTGTCGGTGTTAGTATAAAGGACCGGCTAGGTTCAATCCCTGGGCACCTCATAAGTGCTCCTGTGCAATAGTGATAGAAATATCGGAAAAATTGCCAGCAAATCCCATCACAAACAGGTGATTTTGAGGAAATATGACAAAAGTCCTACAACTGAACTGCAACATTTATTAAAATTTGAAAAAGGCACAGAAACCAGGTATTCACATGCCAACAAAACTGTGATGAGAATTTACATAAAATAGAGCAAACCCAACAGCCTTGGAATGGTCAATCTGCAAATGGACTGACTGGGGTGCTTTGAATGGTTTTACAGAGCTTTATCCTTGCACTTTCTGAGGAGGTTCTTAAATGCAAGCAGTGGAAACATTCTTTTGAAACAAAACTCTCAAAGTGATGATATAGTCTTAGAACTAAGTTATGACGTCATTAATAAGAAAGAAGTGACGTTATTGACAAAAACAAGCGCATTGTATGTGGGTGAGGAGATAAGATATAAACTCTTGCTTTAACCTAATGGTAAAGGCTTTTTTTTTTTTTTTTCGGTACTTCTAACATTTTATGCCAAAATCCTTTTTGTCTTATTTTTACATGTGTTACATATGTAACTTACCTTTCTGTATTAGTTTTGAATTTGGCATCGAAAAATATTTTAAAGTTTAAAATAATATTAGGCTATGAATTTCATACGATCATAATATTTTTAGAGAAAAAAATGCTTCAGTATAAAACAATTAAAAACACAAAGAATATGGCACAGAAGACTGATCACAACAATAACAATGGACTGTTTAAGGGTACTGACATAAATTCTAATAAATGACAAGTGCCATTTAAAATCATTCAAATCATAACAGCTGAGTGAGTTCTAGCCACATTGAAACATTTGCATGTGCTTTTATAACATCTACCTTCATTCACTGGACCTGGTAGAGCAGTATGTAGAGCATCAGCCCCAGGTCCAGGAGGCCTCGGATTCGAACCTGGGCTGGGATATGTCAAAGTCATAAAAAGAAAAGTTGTATAGCTCCCTTGCTAATGCTTAAGCAAGTATCAAAGTTTTTCTATGACTGGTTGGCCATGTGTCAGGATAATATGACTGGGTGTGGTATCATGCCAGCTGCTCATGGCATGCTATACACAATCAACGCAGCACTATATCTGCATCTAGTGATCACGGTCTCCAGATAACTGAAAAACTGTTGGTGGAACGATAAATGATAAACCCAATAAACAAACTACTTTGATATATGTATATGTGGTGATTATTTTTAGCCAATTTATAACTTCAATGCAACATAAATTAAGTTCAAGGTAACATGTAGGAGCCATTAAAGAACAAGAATTCTCTTTTCCAGCTTGATGATAAACTGAGAAGCAAGCTTCTGGAAGGATTGAATGACCCAGGGAAGAAAAAGTTCTGGGATGATATACAACAGGAGGTAGGTGTTTAAATGCTTGCACCAAAACTGCTAAAAACAGACACTTCTTTGCTTTTTGTCGAGTAGTTAAAGTCGCTGACTTACTCTTCAACTGCTCACAACATGGCTTCCAGTCCCTTTCAGGGACAGAACTTTTAGAACTTTTTCCAGGTGACATGCCTGGTGCATCCATGGTTCTACCCAGACATATGTCTGGTGCTTCCTCTGTAATAATTAGCTGGGTTTGCCAATGTCACCAAAATTGTATAATGAAGCAAAAAAACAAACCAAAATAAACCATTTATCTGCAATTGAGCTATGTTAACTGATCAAGTTGGGGCATCAGAAATGCTGACATTCAAAGCATCTTCGGCCTTTTCCTTACACCTTCTGAAAAGAGCCTCGTAGGTAAGAGTATTGGAACACCGAGATTCTTGGTACGTGCTTCAGTCTTCCTACATCGTAAAGAAGCTCTTGCATATTTACAGAAAGTAAAGTTGCAACTTAAAAATAACGCAATCAAATAATCAAAATGGCTGATTTTGATCAATGCATTGATTATCCACATCATACCTTTACAGTTAAATGTAAATTTTCACCTTACATCAAGGCTACAACTCAAGAATGGGTACTCTAAGGTTCACACAGTTTCTTAAAATAGCATTTTACTTATTTGTATCCAATAAAATGACACACGTGTACTGTCTAAGTCGTATCATATAGACTGCATTTATAATGTCAGGTTATACCTCATTTACCAAAAAGTAGAAGTACTTTTTTAAATACTTGTTGCAGTATTTCACTCTCTTTCTGTCTGTCTCTTTCTCTCTCTCAGTTCCTCTCCCCCTCTGTGTGTCTGTCAGTCTCTCTCTCTCTCTGTGTCTGATTATCTGTCTCTGTCTGTCTGTTTATATCTCTGTCTCTCTATCTATGTCTGTCTGTCCATCCATCCATCCATCCATTTGTCTGTCGTCTGTCATCTGTCTACATCTGTCTGTCTCTCTCCCTCTTGTCTCCCACTCACTCACTCACACACATTGTTTATTCCCAATTTTTTTTCTGCAGCTGTGCCATTTAGCAATGACTACATATTGTATAAAATGGTATTTGGGGATTGGCTGCCATCTTGCCAAGGCTACTTTATCCCCATATTACCTCTGCGGCCTATTTCTAAAAGTAAAATAGTTGAGGTGATCCGAATGTAATGATGACTGGCCATGTTTGTCTTTTTTAAATGTTTACTGACAATGTTTAACTGGTTCTAGGAGAGATGCTGTGGTGTCAACAACCATACAGACTGGTTTTCTGAGACTAACACTATCAAGAGTGTTCCTGACTCATGCTGTGATGGCCCGAACTGTGGCATACAGGGTGCTAGCGTTGCCTACAACATTGTGAGTTGTGTGCTTTTTCATTACTTACATAAAAAACAATGTTTGGATTCATTATTATTATAAAATAATAATTATTATTCTGAATTATTTCAGGATGAGATGATTGGGGTACTGTTAGGATTGTGTTCAGAGTCTGTATCTTGTAACTCCGGAACCCCGGCCAGGTCAAACCAAAGACTTTATAGTTGGTAGTAGTGGCCTCCATCCTATCGCTCAGGGCTAAGGGGACAGCATTACGCCTGACTTGCCAGTGTCAGTATAATGGACCGGCAGTCCCTCATAAATGCCCCTGTGCACAATAGAAAAGTCGCTGCACAGAATCGGCATAAATGCTGGCTAATCCCATCCTATCCCATCCCAGCATATGAATTTGAGGTTCAGTTGGGGCAAAAATTTAAGTTAAGGTGATTACGGTTAAATGTTGCTCTGTAGGTGCTTACAAATTTGGCTTAGTGTTGTCAAAAACCAATGTGAGCCATGTCAATGTAGCTACTCTGTTAATTTCAAATTTTCTTTAAATAGAATACACTAATGAACACTTCATTTTTAAAAATGTATATAAATACCGGTATGCAACGTCATTTATGTAATGATGAAAAAGTACCTTGAAGATACTCTAATGATAATACTGGTAGTTGTGTTCCAAGAAATTTTAAAAATATAAGGTTTAGTTGTATGAAATGTTGTTTTTTTATTCCATAGGGATGTTATGAAAAGGGCAAGAACTTTGTCAAGGACAACTTTTATGCACTTGGTGCAACTGGTATCTGCCTAGGTATTTTGCAGGTATAGTGATTTTTTTGTACATTTGAATAACATAGACATTTTTCGGTGTTAGGATAATGTGAGTGGGTGTGGTATCATGCCAGGTGTTCATAGCAGGCCATACATAATGAAGGCAGCACTATATCTGTTTCAAGTGGACACTGTCTCCAGATAACTGAAATACTGTTGGTGGGACGATAAACCCAATAAACAAACAAGCATTATCAATTGCAAAAACAACATCCATAGAGTAGAGATTAGGGTTTTTTGATAACTTAGGCCCTTCATTAGTCTTTATATCACCATGTTCAGCTTTCAACATTCGTTTAAGTAGTTCTTTTGCTCGATGCCATTTTCCCTGTTACAGCCATTGATATATTAATTTTTTTAACATATTTTTTGTTAATTTTTTTTTATATATTTTCTTGGTGAACATGAAAGAATGCACAGCTAAGCCACATTGTTTCTACAACCAGGGGAGACAACTTCTTATAAAGCATCCATTTAAATAATTCCTGCTGATCTACGATGAACAAATCTGAATAACACAAATAAAGTCACAAATGTTTGTTGAGGTATTCATGAAAGACAACTCCTTCACTAATATATCTTAAAGTTCATTGTATTTATCTCCCTTTCAAACTGATAACTTGTACAAGTTTATTAGAAGTAAACATACACAAACCAATTTTATTGGCTTTAGGAAGGTAAACTTTAGTGTTTACACAGTTTACACACAGTATATAATTAAAGATTAATGAATGGTGGCTGTCAACAAACAAGCTAGGATAGCCATGTCTTCACTGCCTGTGTATTTAAAAAACCACAGACCTAGAGCTATGTGCACTAAAAAAGTGTTAACTCAAAGACGGGTAAACTTTAATTGAGAAACAATGTGGGTCCAGATCTGCCAGATATTGCTGGGAGCTTTTTACTGACCAGACTTGGTAACGCAATCTGTAGAGCGTCGGCTCTAAGTTGTAAGAAATGGTAGTGGTATAGCTCCCTTGCTACCACTCAAGCAAATATAAGGGTAGTTCCACTGGTTGGCCCAGTGTCAGGATAATGTGACTGGTTGTGGTATCATGCCAGGTGTTCACGGCATGCTATACACAGCGAAGGCAGCACTATATCTGCTTGAAGTGGACACTGTCTCCAGATAACTGAAATACTGTTAGTGGGACGATTAACCCAATATATAAATAAATGCGATGTCCTTTAATGTTTTGTGTCAATGCTTTTCTTGTTTCTGTTGTAACAGATCATCCTAGTTGTGTCCTCTGTAGCCCTTGTGCTGATTCTGCGCAGGGAGAAGATGGTCTGAGGAACTGGATGCTAGCGATGATGATTGAAGAACAAATTATGACAACAGACAGTGACTCGATCTACAGCTAAAACTGGGACTGTACAGTTTTGATGCATGAAAACACAGACCAATACATGACTTTTACAACTATAATTTTGTGTCAAGATTGTACAAAGTATAGCCCCAATCTCAGAACCCCAAATAAGAAGAGATAACTTCTTTATTTCTCCTCCAAACCCTTTATACTGGGTACTCATCAGACTCATCTCGATGTGATAATTCTAATGAATACCAGTAATATAGAGTTTGGTTGAGAATTATGGGATATATGATAACACAGTCAGATTTACTTCTCTTATATAGAGCTCAGACTTCCTATCTTTTTTGATAAGTCTTACCTTGCCAGCTAAAGAAAAAAAACAGCCTTACTCTGTGTCAAAGTTTCATATCCATGACAAGAATCAAGGACATGACAAGCAATTAATCATGTGAAATTGTAGATAATGATCTGATAGTGCTTTTATTACTCTATGATAATTTCTGTGTTAGTCTTGCTTTTTGTGATGAAATGTTGGCAATAGTGCACATATATATATATGTATACTGCATAAGTCTGGTAATAAGAGTGAACAAGGAAAATCAGATATGCTGCTTTCGTGAGGCATTAACTTACACAATTTATTGTGTTTATGTTTTTAAAAAAATATATTTGTAAAAACAAATACACCAAAATATAATAAATTTTTACACCAGTCAGCTCACTCCATCTGCACCTCACTATTCTCCTGTAATAAACACTAAAATTTACAAAGCAGTTAGGCAGTGCTAGAGTGAACGATCTGCTTTGTTGCTTGTGGTAGAGATTAGGTTTAAATGAATGCACTATCAACAGACGTATGCACTTTACACACTAATACAGTAGGGAATTTATTAAGACTTGTTTATGACATTAATAACTGTATAAATAAGTATATATCCCCCAGGTACGTTTAATAGAGACTACGGTATATGGCTCTATTTGGAATTTCTACCAATGGAAGCAGTTTTGATATTCATTCGGGCTGACCTTGTATCATCATTTGTAAATAGGTCAAAGGTGAGGTTAGACAGGTGAAAAAGTAAAATGTTTATACATGTGTTAGATAATTAAAATATTATAACTCTCGCTTATGTGTTGTAATATAAAATATATTACATATAAATGTTTGACTATGTTAAATTTTCAGTAAATATTATTCAGATAGGGAGTTTATTCAAAAAAGAGGTTAAAGTTTTATCATGCTAATTTTGCATTCACTGTGGACTTTTTAACAAGTGTTACATTTTTGAGGAAATTTTAAGTTGTACTTGCAATACTCATAATTATATTATACAATATGACATTAAAATATTTTGATATACTACTGAGTTCCTTATGTATTATTAAGTAAAAACACTATTGTGGATTACTTTTTTTAATTACGACGCCTATCAAGTTTAAAATCGCCATAATGGCCAAATTGTGTTAGTGGGCGTTTCTTCTCAAAGTAAATCCTTACAAAAATTAACAAATCTTTATAGAAGGACAAACGTTATACATTTTAAACTGTTTAATATGTTAACCTATTTTTCAGTTATGATTGCATTATTTTAACATGATAGATTTTTATATTTCTAATCAGTATTTCAATTTAAACCTGATTATAGCTTATTCTGGTTAAACTTCAATGTATTCGGCATTGTATGACTTATCAAGTGTCGGTGTGCCGTAAAACCCAAAATACATATAGTAAGGATATAAGCGAACGTTTGGAGGAATGATGAATTTTGGAATGTTTTAAACAATTGAAGTTTCTAGAAAGAATACCCTTTGCCCCATTGTTAAAAAAAAAACTTTTATCAAATGTAAATTGATGTTAAGAAAGAATGATTAATATTTGTACTGTTTCGGAGTTGAAAATGAATAAGGGTCGAAGCAATTTCAGAAAAATGTCATTTTTAGCCTGCCGAATTCATCCGAAAACGTGTTTATCCGCAGAATTTAAAGTCGGGGTGCGCGTTATACGTCAATGCGCGTTATACACAGCGGAATAGGGTAATTATTGTTTATATCTTACATGATCAACTTCCTAATTTGTTACATGAAAGCTTTGCTTGTTGTAGTTTAATAAGTACTGGTAGTGTATAAATTATATATTGATAATTACAGAGATATTGCTTTTTTCCACAAACTAGTTTGTTTTAGTTAAAAAAAACCACAATGTCTTTGGTTGCGCATATATATAACACAATGTGTCCCCTGTCATTTTCATTTTAAGAAGTAAAGTTGGCGATCAGATGATATAATGTGTGTATGATAAGATCAATTCAATGGAGAATGGGAACGCATTCTATTCATACATCACAAGATATGCATGAAGACAGAAATATAGAAACGGCAGAGATTAGTAATTACCATACAGTAACCGTATACTTCATCAAATGCAATATTACTTTTATTAGTCTGTTTTCAACTTAGTTAATACTGAACCAAGTAACTGGATCTTGTGTGTTGATGTGCTCCGGTTGACCAGTCACCGAAGGTAATGTCCGTACTGTCCGAGGTCACACGTGTATCAGATATATTCTCGACAGCAATGTGTGACAGTTAATGGTTTATTACCTTTCGTGCTAGTGTATAAACGTGACTAGTTGTAGAAATGTCCAATGGTAGTTTTTCCACTTGCGTAGAAACTATCGGTAAACGCAAAACATCTGTAGCCTAAAGACGCGACGCAATGTGAAGAGGACATTTTGCCTGTTATCTGACGCGATACTGCAACATGGTGGCATATTATCGCCGCAACTTGATTATCAGTTTACATGAAATAATTTGCAATTTCCACGTTATCTGGTAACGCTAACGTACATGCCGTTTTCATGATACCAGATAACATTATCTTAGTGGGATAATGAGTGTGTTGACGTTTAATATCGCCACCACATACCTGTCATTTACGTTCACATATTTTAAATTAGTTTTCATGGCGACAGATAAACAAGAAAGTTTGCCGTTTTCATAAAATAATAAAGTGTTGTTTTTTTCGGTACCTCTTATTTATAATTAGATTTTATATTTGGATACCCACAGCCTTTGTCCAATTAGGCTCTCATACTCAAGAGCAGAAGAGAAAATTATGATGTCATATCTTCGCCAACATTATTAACAGTTTTCATGAACCTCTAAAGGTGGTACCGACAGCTTTGTTATATTAAAGAGGCCTACAGTACCATTAAATAACCACCACTTTGTGGAATTTGGTCATCTTTTTGCATAAACCCATACTTTAGTCGTTATAAAGACAATTTTGAACACTAACTTTATTGTTAGACAGTTCTTATTGCGAAAAAAGCTATTTAGCTAGTTAATTCGGATCGCTTTAACAAAACGTTTATCTTTGTTGGGATGTAAACTTTGGAGTTGATAAGAACATCTATGGGTGCATCGTCGGTTATCCCCCATTACATTACTCCGCTATGCTGCGTTATGTACCCGTGGGACAATTGGCTAGAAAAATCTCGTAGTCATGAATAATTAATGAGGCAGTTTCATTGGTGCCATAAGGAAACCACCATGGATAACTAGCCAATGAATTTACGTTTCATATCTAAGGTTCGGTTTACCATTCAAAATGGCGACCTCCATGAGTAAACATGTGCGTTGGTTTCTATTTTTAGTAAAAAAATCCCAGTATGACGTCATTGAGATTGAAGAGTATTTTATTGTAACATACGATTTCATCGGAAGAAGATTGGTCTCCCCTGCCTCATGCATATTCATGAAAACAAGATTTTGCTAGTCAAATTTCCCACGGTATGTATGGAGTGTAACGGAAGAAAGTACTGTGGTTGCCGACGATGCTGTGGGTGTTTTTTTTTTGCGTGTGTCTATGTATCATTGAATCTAACTTAAAATGACGTGCTTAAAAACCCATAATTTAAATGGATGTTGTTAATGTACAGAAAACGATGTATTAAAAATTTTGCCTTTACTTTTCTATATTTATTTTTAACTTGGATTGTTCTTTAATCGGGGGTAGTGTTAATTTTCATATTCTCTATATTTTTCTTTTACACTTTCTTTACTTTAAATGTAGTTTCTGTTTGTTTCTCCCCACACAATCTCACTCCCGTTTTCAAACTGATCAAACTGGAGGGTGTTCCATAGCAACACACTGGAGTTTTCGTCAAAAACGTCGAATATTAAGAAGCTAAACACATGGTGTAAGTTAGGGGTTGTACCAGTGTAACAAAGAGAGCGTTTCGCCTTTGCACGTATCTTGTGTTTTGTTATTGCATATTATGTGTGTTCATATTGCAAAACACAATAAGTTTTTGAAGTTAGGCATCTTAAATATAACACTGCACGTGTTGTACATATGACTTACAACTAAATGCATGATGTGTGCAGTTTTGAAACGTGTTTAAAAAGTGTATCAAAAAGTTAATTCATTTGTGTTCAATTGATGAACGTCATTCTTTACCGTGTAACTATCTTCTATATTAACGAAAGTTTGTTTGTTGTGTTTAGCGTCCTTTGTTAATTTCCGAACAACGCATGAATTCGGTAATACACGTCGTGTGTAAAGATATCTACTATATATGATAAATAGTGTGCGTTTATTATATATGTGAAATAGCTAATATATATTACACTTTATTACTTAATTTTGATTGGTTAGGCACATACCATTAAAATTCATAACAACAACACTATCCCACGTATTTACAACTACTATATATTTACGCTATGTCATGTCAACCAACGTTGTGTACACTGCGTATTCCGATGTCTGTACCCTTGCTCAAAGTATCGCAGTTTAGTTCTTCATATACACACGTGCATATATGTCAACAAAATTTACAAATTCATGGACTATTTATTTTATCCTACCATTCATTACCTATGACATTGAATGTTATTATAAAATCCCCGTGTGACAACATTTGCATTATCAAACACAAGTGTGTAAAACGTTTCACGCGCATTTGGATAGACTACTTTTTAAATGCATAAATTCCATGCCGTACTTGGAGTTCCAAACGTCGTCAAATCGTAAAGAATAGTAGATATTAAGGGATGCAACGACTTATGACAAAAATACAATAGTTTAGAAAGATTAAAATCCCTTTGTTTTTGCTTCATTTAAATCAATGACGACACATGCGATGACGTAAACTTCTTCGAAAATTACAAACCGGTTTAAAAGCAACAGAACTTGATGTTATTCATATAAAAATGCCATCGTATACTGTTGACTCTCTACCAAATCCATGGTTTGGTTTGAGTTTGATAATACGGCGGTGCGCTTACTATGAAAGTTTTGTGACCTCGGCAGCAAGTAAGTTAAAATTTATTCATGTTTCTTACGAATCGTGAGTAACACCCACACTCAAATTCGAATTCCATTTTCGAAAAAAAAAAAAACATCTACATATTCATCAACACTTTTGTTTATAAAACATATGGTAGGATAAATAGAATACCAGGTTATTGTTGAATAAAGAAAATGAATCACACTCGGCACGTCTTGGCAAGCTTCGCGATTTAGATTTGTCTCAGCTTCGTGTGACACCACTTTCTATATACAACACTAACCTAGTATTCTTTATATATGAATACCCTTGAAATGACTGCCTTAAAGTCCGAATCCAGATGTTCATCGTATTAAAAAATAACGGTTATTACGATTCAACTTATTAAATGTTATTAGCATGGGGCAACGGTAAATAATCTGTTTTATTTAAGTTACTGTTATATTAAAGTTTCTATTTTGCACAGTGTTTTCATTTTAAGGCTACGTAGCAGTTTAACGTTATTTTTAGATTTATTGTATGTGCATTTTTTGCGTATTTGTTTTTTTGCAAACCGTATTGGGAACGTCACGTGACAATTGTTAGTGATGTCGGTACAAACCGAACTCATATTCGACTCTCGGCCTTTAAAGGCAGTAACCGACAGTTTGGAATATAGTTTTTCTCAAATAACCAAATAATTTATGAGTTTATGCAGAGGTTATGCCTTTATTCTCCCAAAACAGTGAATAACGTTGTTATATGCATTTCACAGGGGTAAACTGTCGGATACCACCTTTAAGGTTTAAGAAATACATAAGATATTTAAAGCATTTAATGACATCATGTGCTTTTCAGTTAATCCACGTTTTCAGTATGCTTAACGTTATATGTTATGTTTGTTTTATGTTTTAAGCACACACAAACTATGCATGTACTTGTACTTAGTAAAATAACACCTTTAATTAAATACGTGTAACTTGCGGATCTTGTCGTTCTACATGAATGTGTCTTGTACCTACGCAAAACTGATAAAGTCGCTTTACGAAAGACAACAAAGCATGTACTTTTGTTGAAGAAGAAACAGTATACTTATTTAACAATGAGACTCAGATAAGATATTAATCCTGGGTCATGACCGGTGTTTTAAAGATGATATCTTACACGTTTGGACTAAAGATTTTTTTTCTCAAATTACCAAATAAATCAGTGTTGTAAGAAACGGTCTTACAAAATATTGTTCATTGATGCCCTAAATATGCGTGAACAGTGAAGCATTAATCCACTCTCGCCATTGCAAACAGGTATTTCCTATCTGAGCCTCGCTGCAGCGTAAGCTATTTTTAGACTAAGAAAACCATGTGACCACTTACTTCCGAGATCACTTTATGTCGTCATTCGGCAAATCCTCTCTGACGTCGGTATCTATTTTTAGCAGGGATCATTATCGTACTTAATTTTAGATTTGGAACAAATGACCATTTAGATTTTTTTTCGCGATTAGTATCAAATTAGTTCAAAACCGTCATTTTTTTCACCAAAGTATGAGTCTATGCAGAAAAAAAACATGCCGAAATTTCCCAAAGCATTTGTAAGAGATACTTTTACTGACATTTGATATAGGCAAACTGTCGAATACCACATTTAAGCGTATATTAGGCCCAAATTCACAATAGTACATTCATAAACATTCATTTATCTAAGCGTCTATATAAAGACAGACCCAGTGTGCGTTGTGTACCCTGGCTTTATTATCTACCTGTACCGAATCTTTAGACAGGTAAGAATATGGGTACCCACAATAGGTAGATGAACTTTCGCAATTGGTACACGGGGCGGATCCAGGATTTTTTTTCGGGGTGTAGGTGAGGCAGTGGGGTGGGGGTCCTAATTAGGCGAATACCAGAGGTGCTAGCTTTGCAAGGGTGGAGGGGGTTTTGGTCCCAGAGAACTTTGAAATATATCAGCCATTGAAATGGAGCCATTTCCTGCATTCAGAAGCTGCGTAAAACTTTTTCAATAAGGCCCAACTGTTCGTATTTCCAGTGACAAAAGTAATCTATAATCATATTTTTTCATGGGATGAGGAGAGAGGTCAAATTGAGAGAGAACAATAAGTACGATTAGTGTTTGGGCGTCTGGGGGCATGTTCCTACAGGAAGAATGTTAATATCTAGAAATCAAATAGTGTAATTTGCTACGTTTCAGAAGCTCGATAGACCTTCAAAGAAAGTATTTTTACACACATAGATTAAGTACAATGCGTTTCAAGACACTTTACGTATAAAAACATGGTTACTCGTCTAATCTGTATCGCTGGACACAATTGTGACAATAATACCACTAGTGCCATAAAGAAGTGATAATCCTTGAAATGTTAAAAAATACCTTCATGAAATGTATTGTATGACATTTTTGGACGTTGGGGGTGGGGCGGGGGGGGGGGGGGGGCGGTCCACTTGATCCGCCCTGGTGGTATATCAAATATCACCTTCTAAGATAAACAAAACATCTGACTACAACATACAGTGTTAAATACATGTATGCAATATGTAGAGTTACAGCTCCTCTCATCTTCAGAGTTACCGTTCGTTAACTTTACTTATTTCCCTTCGATAGGCTTAAAAACCTGAACGTCAAGATTCTTGAAGTAACAACGATTAAATGGTTTATTGTTTTGTCATGGAGATTGGTGTCTACTGAACTCTTTTATTCGCATTACAGATATTTTGTTCTGGTCTGAAAACTTAAAGTGTGTATCTCTGTGTAAGTATTGAAATGGATTTTTAGCTTATATTTATGCAGAAGTAAGAAATTTTACTGTTTGTAATTGCAATTTCTACAAAAGAACAGGCGATAAAGACCAAGAATTCCAACTAAAAGCACCTACCTACTCTTTGGAAAACCTCGGATATTAACAGATAGGGAGACAATTTTCATTGCACCAATGTACCCCATTCGCCCGAGATGTCTCGAGCAGTTAGTTCAACTGCCTAAATCTGGGCGAATATCAGTTTACTGGAATTTAGATCATATTTATCTAGTACATAACACATTTCGTATGGTTACTGTACGCTAAGGATCTTGACCGAGTTGGAAGTCGGTCTGTGACAGAAAGACCTGCGTAAGTGCTTCATGCGACATCGAGAGCGCGCAGCGCGCAAGGTGTTCACGTAGAACGTGCAAAAGTGTTGCTTTCTCAGAACGACCGAAAACGAGGCCAGTATACGACTTACACTGACGACATGTTAATAGTAGTAGCGTGACACTGATTGATGATTGCATCTGTTCTGGTGAAATTATTTTAGAAATCTCTGAAGAGTAGTTCAAAGTTGAACAGAATACTTACGGGTATAGATATTTTTACTTGAGCTTTTCAGAATATATAACATTCATTAAGGAAATAGTTACGGCGACTATAGCACCGCACATCATACGTACATTCTTGTTTGTCAGCTTAAAACGCCTAAAATAGTATAAAAAAAAAGCCACGACGCTATTGATTCTCCTTTCCTTATAACAAAGCAGCATGTAATCTAGTGATCAGATGCAATATGTTTTTTTCCATTATTTATCATAGCGTGACAATTTATATTTATTTTTGAAAAAAAAAATATGCACAATTAAAAGTCACTATAAGCTGGCATGGACATTTTGTTGTAAATTGTCCTTGTTAAGATAAAGTAGAAGTATGCGACAATGGGGTACATTGGTGAAATGGAAATTGTCTCCCTTGTTAGTTAATATCCGAGGTATTGCGAACAGTAGGTAGGTTCTTGTAGCAGGAATTCTCGGACTTTATCCCCTGTTCTTTTGTAGGTATTGCAATTACGAACTGTGAAATGTCTTACTTTTGCATATATATAACCTTAAAATTAATTCAAATACTTATAGAGATTTGTTATTTAAAAAAGAAAATGGAAATGTTTATTGATGATGGTTAACGTGGGTTTCACAAGAAAGGCAGAAAGGTCAACATACATAGAGCAAAAGCATAAAAACCGAGTAAGACAAATGAAAGGACCTCCTTGCATTTAGGGATCATTCAGGGGAGACGTTTCATTTATATCTCAAATTGCCAGTATATAAACAGCCATTTTGCCTTTCCACTAATGGCAATGACAAATTAAGACTTCATTAGTTATTTGAATTTAAATGCAGAAAACTAAAATATATAATAATGACCACGTGTTTTCTTTTTATTTACTTGCTAAGCAAGTTGTACATTTCATGTATGTATTGTGTCGTATTTTACGCGTATATCTTTACTTTGAGTACCTTTTTATTTACACTATATATTTATTTGGACTATTTTTGCTTTCTTTCAGAGAGACCAATAAAATGTTAAATGTATATAATTTTGATTGCAGGAACTTGTGAGCGACTTTATGATTTGGAAAGCGGTGCATTTTTTATATGTATATCAATCTGTAAACAACTCGCTTTAAAGTAAGAAGTAACTTGCGCAGGTCTTTCTGTGCACGTGGGCAGGTCTGTCTTTTTCCGAAAAATCCTGCCCACGTGACTTCCTTTGTCAGAGTGACTGAATCTATTTTTAGCACTGGTAGACCTGACAGATGTAAAAGAAACGGCATAAAAATTATTGTTACCCAAAAAGGTTCAAAATACTGTTCATTTATGACCTATATCTGTGTGAATAGTGAAACATAAATAGGTATTTCCTTTCTGAGCCATGCTTCACAGTTAAGCTATTTTTAAACTATGAAAACCACGTGACCACTTACTTTTGAGATAATGTTGTATCATTATCCGGGTATCCGCTCTGAAGTCGAAATCTCTTTTAAGCAGAAACCCCCCACCCCCGCCCCAGCGATTATATAAATAGACTTGGAACATCTAGAGCGGTTCATTCCACGGTTTTTACTGTCTAACAAATCAGGTGGTGAGGCAGCCTTTACCTAGTCAGTACAATATGAGTTTATGCAGAAATTATGCCCGAATTTCGAAAAATAGTGGGAAATTTTGTTACACGCATTTGATAGAGGAAAACTGTCGGATTTCCCCTTTAAGGACTTCAAAGGTCGACATTTAGCTTTCTCGTCTTTCAACTATCACTTGTCCCATGTTTAGACGGTACGTGAGCAATCTCACTATAAGTCAAATCTTACAAAATGATAGCGGAGCGGTTTTCAGGATATGATTTTAATTAGATTGGTACATGAGTGAATCGGCAGTAACTCAAAATAGTGTTATAACACGGGAGCCCAGAGACATTTGTTTCACATCTCGAGTACGAAAGGTTTGACCCCTGGAATGGATAGGACACTACCCCAGGACCCTGAAAAGGCCTTTCTTAAGTTCTGGAAATGTGGATAATCAGTAGAGGGCGCCACCCAAAGAAGCCAAAAAATTGATTTGTTTCACACCCCCATGTACATCCACCAAACCTTTGCCGAAATGTTCTGCCATGGGGTCTATTGACAAAATGTGATTTCTTAAGTTCACCAATTGTGGAATTAGGGGCTTAAGAAGGGCCTAAGCGACCCCAAAAGTCACATTTAATTCACATCTTGAGTACATCCATCAAACTTGGCTGAAATGTAGTATATGACCAACTGTTTGAGAATCCATGATTCTTAAGTTCATCAGTTGTGGACAAGGGGGCTTAAGAAAGGGCCAAAGTGCCAAAATACCCAAAATAGCAGATTTAATTCACATCATGAGTACATCCACCAAACCTCTTTCAAAATGTTGGGTTTTAGGGATGACACTCAGAATCAGTCTTTCTTAAGTTCCGCAACTGTGGATAAGGGGTCTTAAGAAGGGCCTAAGTGACCACCAAATTCACATTTAATTCAAATCTCGAGTACATCCATCAAACTTGGCTGAAATATAGTCCATGACCTACTGTATAAGAATCCATGATATTTTGGGTGAAAATAAAAAGGTATGAAAAGAAGTATCACTAAACTAAATTTTATTATATACGTTTTGTTACAAAATCAAATTATTGACTGATCTGAATGTGCGCTTCGTGTTTTTAGCAATGATGATGTTAATTGTCACTGAACCCTTGACCTATTATGTTTTACCAGCGTGATATTTAAATTGAGATGTCGCAAGAAGTGCCATCACTGCTTTCAAATGAAAGTAAGCAACATCAGTCAAGACTAACATAAATAGCATCAAATAGGGGGTGCGTCTTATCTATGAGTGCGTCTTACACATGAGATTTTACGGTACATGTAGTATCCATCCATCATCTTCTGAGGGATGTTGAACGAGTTCTGCCTGATCAGCATCAGCCCACATTTTTGAAACAAATGCCACTCGTTTCAAATGACACATGACCTCAGCTTCACAAGGCGGCAGACCACTGGCATCGATCTCTTTGAGTTTTTCGAGTGGATTTTTGCCTTTCACCTTTGGTTTATACACCGTCTCAAAACGTTTGTACCTATGGGAGTTCAGTGAAACCTTGGAGTTTTCTCGGGCTTCATAAATACTAGCCGTGAATTTGAGAAGAACCTTACGGCTTCTGTCATCTTTGGGTTTCGTTGAGATTGTTTCGAAGGCCTTCTGCACATCGGTGTTTTTCAGAAATTTGGCAAATGACCTAACCTTTCCCTTCTTGACAAATGCTGAGGTAAAGTCTGAACCCGTAAATGCATGAAACGCTGGTAACGACCTGCAAACCCCTGGCCCTAGTGACTTTTGTATCTCAGTGATGTTGATGAACCTTCGACACTGTTCCCACATCCTTCCAGACTCTCCTGTCTATTTTCCCACAGACTAAGAGCACAGCAATGTCTGTGTCATGGGCTCTGACAACTATGTCTCCTCTGTGAGCAAGCTTGTCAGCCTCAAAAGCATGACGTACAATCTTAGTGTCTGCCTCTTCGTGATTTAACTTGTTGTCAGGAATGCAATGACTCTCAACCTTTCCACCAACATTCACGTAGTGGAAGCAGTCCCCAGATGGAACATCTAGGACCACTTCACAATTCCCAATAACCGAAACATAAGAGTCATCATGCCATTCCCGTGATAGAAATACTGGCAATTCCCGCTTGAAAGATCTGGATTCTAACGCTTTTGAAAGGTCCTTTGGCCTTCTTTGAGATGAACCAGTTATGACATATGGTTGGCTATCCTATGGTACCCACACGTTTAGCCCTTTCTGCATCTTTTAGGAATGGTTGAGGGTAATCGACAAATGCTATGAAAACTCTACGAGTTTTCCTTACAACAATGGCTTGTGACAAGATGCTTCGAGCAAGTCCACCATAGTGTGGAGGGATGGTGATGCTAGGTGGGAGAATTCGCAACAAATACTGGCCATCAATGACACAGGCTGCAATGCTTTCAGGGCTGCTAGTTGTTTGCTTTCCCTCCAATTGTGCTAGTGGACTGTCTTTGTTACGTTTCACTAACATCTCGTCTGGGTGACACATGGTCAGGGGAACTGGGGTCAGTTGGTATGTGAAGATGTGTGGCAAGTCCAACTCACGCTGTGCAGCTAGCAAGACTAGACGTCCCATCAGATCCCTAGTACATTTCCGAACCACAACTATTCTGTCTAAAGCCTTCTTGTTCTTTGCACCATTTTCCGCGAAAGTCTTCAGAGAAGCCTGCTTTACAGTTTGCTCAAATCGCTCCTCATCAGCCACACACTCTTCAATGAACTGCTGATGGAGAGCTCTCCCATTTTCTGGTACATTCAGTAGGCTCTTGCATACTTCATCGCTAGCTGCTTTACCGGCGTGGATGTTTAACAGCTTCTCACTTGACTCCCATCCATATGGATTACAGCTTGACCTGACCATTTCCACTACCTTTGCAAGGTCCCTGTTGTCATGTCTAATCAGAGATGGCTTGAGCTCTGCCTTGGTGTCCTCTTTCTGGGATATGCCTGCCATTTCCTGCACCAGACTCACAAAGTTGGCACGTGTTGACTTTGTTACCATCCATCTCATCCTTGCAGCATAGTTGTTGGTAAATGCTGAGATCCCTGTTAACCGGGAGGCAGCATCTGCATTTATAGTTTGCTCCAGAGTCAGGTCAACTGGACATCTGCTGAAGGGATGCTCTGTCTGTCGTAGCCCGAAAGCTCCACTGTCAAGTATATCCCTCCATGTTGATGAGGTCCAGCTGAAATTTGGTGAGCCATCTGCAATAATTCGGGTGGTTTGCTGCAAAAAAAAAGACCAATGACAGGGCTCAAGGACTGAACATAGAGGTCTATGTCATTCGTTCTGATGGCACGCTCAAGCTCATGGTAGGTATGGATGTAATCCACATACATTAGCCAGAATTGGGCTGTAGCACCATGTTCACCTCTCCTGTCCAGAATTGTATAGGCCTCGTACTGTGTGACACAAGCTGTAAATTTACTGGAAATCAGGGAAGAATCAACTTCATCTTTCTTCCCCAGACTGCAGTTATTAACCAACATGATAAAGTCATCTGTGCTATCGTAGGATTCTAGGAATTTGCGGAAGTGTAGTGTCTCAAAGGCGAGGGCAAGAATAGGATATAACCTCTTGCATCGGTTGAAGTGTTTTCCTGCCAAGAAGCCATTCAAAGATCCAGGGGCCAGAACCTCTGACTCAGTGAGCATCTCTGCCCCCCCCCCCCCTCCCCCCCAGATTCAGCTATCAACTTGCATATGGCATTGAAAAGGGCCATTTCTGTGTAAAAGGACCCAGGCAAAATAAACACATTGTCAAACCTAGGGGCTTCAGTTATTTGAATCTGCCAGGCTGGTTTGGCGGCGTTGAGGTCATATGTCACAACCCCATAGGCCTGGTTACATTCCTCAGCACATTTCTGGGTTGTGACCAGGGTTTCTTGAATTACATCCAGACTTGTAATTGGCTGCTTCAGGTTTGGCATTTATCTCACTTCCTGCCTTGGTAAGGGATCTTCGGATGAAATGGCATTCAATCCAACCCACATTGGGCCAGCAGTATTACCAATGGCATGGCTTATCATCCACATCAGGTCTACTTGTCTGGACCTGGTGTTGACATCTTGAAAGTTCAGGTCTGTTGTTCTGTAACTAAATTTAGTCATCTTTGGCATCTTCCTGTATGGAGCGAATGGTTGTCCAGTGTCCACATCCGGTGTTCTTTTTTCTGCTGTTCTTTTGTTGGGTTGCTGGAGCTCTGTTGGTAGACCTGCCTCTTCCAACTTCAACAGCATCTGCTGTAGGCACATTCTGGTAGAGAATACCCATCGAGTCATGTAGCGTATCGGCGCCTGAAAGGGTCTGGGTGAATTCATCATAATTATCAAACGCTAAACCCATCGTTCTACCAACTTCTTGACTGATGTTGCTTACTTTCATTTGAAAGCATTTTGTAATTTTGTAGCGTTGCCAAAAGAGGAATAGCCCTGAAAAATGTTAATGAAATATTGATATGCAATGATGTTTTGCTATCACTTTTTACTGGGACATTCTTCACAGAGCAATGGTTAATTTCCTGTAATCACCCATACTACATGTACCGTAAAATCTCATGTGTAAGACGCACTTATAGATAAGACGCACCCCCTATTTGATGCTATTTATGTTAGTCTTGACTGATGTTGCTTACTTTCATTTGAAAGCAGTGATGGCACTTCTTGCGACATCTCAATTTAAAGATCACGCTGGTAAAACATAATAGGTCAAGGGTTCAGTGACAATTAACATCTTCATTGCTAAAACACGAAGCGCACATTCAGATCAGTCAAATATTTGATTTTGTAACAAACCGTGTAAATTAAAATTTAGTTTAGTGATACTTCTTTTCATACCTTTTTATTTTCACCCAAAATATCATGGATTCTTAAACAGTAGGTCATGGACTATATTTCAGCCAAGTTTGATGGATGTACTCAAGATTTGAATTAAATGTGAATTTGGTGGTCACTTAGGCCCTTCTTAAGACCCCTTATCCACAGTTGCGGAACTTAAGAAAGACTGATTCTGAGTGTCATCCCCAAACCCAACATTTTGAAAGAGGTTTGGTGGATGTACTCATGATGTGAATTAAATCTGCTATTTTGGGTATTTTGGCACTTTGGCCCTTTCTTAAGCCCCCTTGTCCACAACTGATGAACTTAAGAATCATGGATTCTCAAACAGTTGGTCATATACTACATTTCAGCCAAGTTTGATGGATGTACTCAAGATGTGAATTAAATATGATTTTTGGGGTCGCTTAGGCCCTTCTTAAGCACCTAATTCCACAATTGGTGAACTTAAGAAATCACATTTTGTCAATAGACCTCATGGCAGAACATTTCGGCAAAGGTTTGGTGGATGTACATGGGAGTGTGAAACAAATCAAATTTTTTGGCTTCTTTGGGTGGCGCCCTCTACTGGTTATCCACATTTCCAGAACTTAAGAAAGGCCTTTTCAGGGTCCTGGGGTAGTGTCCTATCCATTCCAGGGGTCAAACCTTTCGTACTCGAAGTGTGAAACAAATGCCTCTGGGCTCCTAGACTATTAGTAACACTACCCCACATTCAGATGCTTTGATGCAAACATTAGTCTTTATTTGGTGCTGTGGTTTATTTAAGTCGATGAAAACACAAAGTTTATTTTTGAAAGCGCAACGGGAAATGTAGGACGGGCTAATATTAAAGGTGGCTTCCGCCAGTTTTTAGTACTTAGTACACTTAACAGAAACTTTATTTATGCATAAACTCGAGCTTAAGTCTAAATTAGTACTAAAAGAATCGCCAAAAGGTTCATTTTTTCCAAATCTATAAATAAGCACGATATCTGCTTAAAATAGAAACCGACATCAGAGCGGACTACCCGCATGATAATATAACGTCAGTTCATTGGAAAGGGATCTCATGGTTTCCTTTCAAAAATAGCTAACTGTGAATCGTGGCTCATATAGGAAATATATGTTTTGTAATGACTTAATGGATGTTATGCTCCACATTTCGGAGAGCTGCAGGACATCAATTAACAGCATTTCACGGCATCTGTTAAGATATCAATATTTTTATGGTTGTTTCGAAAAGACCTCTGGTCCAAATTGTCTGATACCACATTTAAAGGAACAATTTATCGAATGATAATCTTTTGCTTTTCGTTCCTTTTGTTTCTTTTTTTCTTCATAAAACTACTTACAATTGAAATAATGTTTTGACCCACACACATCAACTGAATCTCAAACCCACACCTTGGCTGGATCTCGAACCCACACCTTGGCTGGATCTCGAACCCACACCTTGGCTGGTTCTCAAACCCACACCTTGGCTGGATCTCAAACCCACACCTTGGATGGTTCTCAAACCCACACCTTGGCTGGATCTCGAACCCACACCTTGGCTGGATCTCAAACCCACACCTTGGCTGGATCTCAAACCCACACCTTGGCTGGATCTCGAACTTACACCTTGGCTGGATCTCGAACCCACACCTTGGCTGGATCTCGAACCCACACCTTGGATGGTTCTCAAACCCACACCTTGGCTGGATCTCGAACCTATACCTTGGCTGGATCTCAAACCAACACCTTGACTGGATCTCAAACCCACCCCTTGGCTGGATCTTGAACCCACACCATGGCTGGATCTCAAACCCACACCTTGGATGGACCTCGAACCCACACCTTGGATGGATCTCGAACCCACACCTTGGCTGGATCTCGAACCCACACTTTGGCTGGATCTCGAACCCACACCTTGGATGGTTCTTAAACCCACACCTTGGCTGGATCTCGAACCCACACCTTGGATGGTTCTCAAACCCACACCTTGACTGGATCTCGAACCCATACCTTGGCTGGATCTCGAACCCACACCTTGGCTGGATCTCAAACCCACACCTTGGCTGGATCTCGAACCCACACTTGGCTGGATCTCGAACCCACACCTTGGCTGGATCTCAAACCCACACTTTGGCTGGATCTCGAACCCACACCTTGGCTGGATCTTGAACCCACACCTTGGCTGGATCTTGAACTCACACCTTGGCTGGATCTTGAACCCAGACCTTGGCTGGATATCAAACACACACCTTGGCTGGATCTCGAACCCACACCTTGGCTGGATCTCAAACCCACACCTTGGCTGGATCTTGAACCCACACCTTGGCTGGATCTTGAACTCACACCTTGGCTGGATCTTGAACCCACACCTTGGCTGGATCTCAAACCCATACCTTGGCTGGATCTCGAACCCACACCTTGGCTGGATCTCGAACCCACACCGTGACTGGATCTCAAAACCCACATCTCGATCAGATTTCAAACCCACACCTCGACGGTATCTTAAACCCACATCTCGACTAGATATTAAAGTTACACATCGACTGTATCTCAAGCCCACCCCTCGAATAGACCTTAAACCCACGCCTTGATAGGATCTCAAACCACATTCCGACTGATTCTCAAACTCACACTTCGACTGTACCTCAAATCCACACCTCCACTGAAACTCAGTGCATCTCTGGTCCGGATCGCAAACCCACACCTATACCTGATAAAACACACACACACACACACACACACACACACACACACACACACACACACACACACACATACACACAGACACAGACACAGACACACACACACACACACACACACGCACACACACACACACACACACACTATGACTGGCTATGACTATGGCTCAGACTATGATGTACACACACACACACACACACACACACACACACACACACACACACACACACACACACACACACACACACACACACACACACACACACACACACACACACACACACACACACACACACACACACACACACACACACACACACACACACACACACACACCTCGACGGAATATCAAACTCACGCCTGGACGTGACCTCACGCCTATGTTACGCAGTGCAGGACTTAAGGTTTCAAGTAAAATACAGTCCTCATGAATAAACGTCTTACAAATAACTACCAGAAAGTACATTCTTCAAAGGCCATAGTTTATCATTGAATAAATTGGTACAGTTTTCTCGCGTGGTGGTAAAATTCAATGCATCTAAAATTATTCAAGGCCGTCACATTATTACGATAAAGGAAGTGAATGAACCCCAATAACGTATTTTAGAACACAATCAGGTGCAGTGCGGGCATAGAAGCACGCAATGTCTCGTGTAACAGCAAATAAAACAGATTGAACTTGGTCGTATAATTGCTTTTAAACAGCGTCTTTGGTACTTAATGGGAAATATGCAATTTCGTTAGTTTTCCTTCCTCAATTTTGTTCCATTAGCAAATCCATGCGGGACAAAGACAAATCGTTCGATTAAATATTAAAAAAACAACACTTTAACTTAGAAATGATTGTTAACTGTTGCCGCTTTCAGTGTTAATGTATTTCTGGTGAGTTCAGTCGAGTTTATTTAAATTCTAGGAAAACGGTTTAAAAAAGAAGCTGATTCAGGCAAATTTCCAGACTAGGTGATGCGGTTCGAGATAATGCCCCTACATTCGCATCATCTTTGGCTCTTTCTCTACACGTTCGGCAATCGGGACCCCTCGGCGATTTCTTCTTTACGGAAATGGCCGAGTTGTTACGATTGCACGTTCGGAAAATAAAAAGCCGGGGTGCTCGAATGTTGCCACTCCTGTGATTCGGTGCCGTATCGTTGCGTCAACACACGGTCAAAATGACTTTAACGTAGTGACGTCACACGCTATGTATAGAATGGTGCCGTATAGGATCAAATTTTTACATTCTTTTACTGTAAGAGCATTACTCTACATGCTTCAAGTGAACGTCTCCGTGTAAATGATATATTATTGGCGCGACGTTTAAATTTTTTATGGCAAAATATCTAAGAAGAGCAGCCCATAACAGGCAAAACATTTTTGGTAAATAACTAAATATCAATGGTGCTCCCAAAAGTTGTTCGTGCTGTAGATGTTTGTGAGGATTGTCTTGTAAATCTATCAACACTACTTATATGCACTTATCTAGGTTAATGAATGTAAGCTATTGTGGACCGATCGACATGTCATTTTCAAAATGTAAATCAAACCCATGGAGATAAAAATAATGGTATTCCCATATTGAAACAGAAATTGCTGTCGCGCAATAATGGATCTGTCGGAAATAATGTCCAAGAGAAAAAAGGATTCTACATATATAGAAATGGGAGAAAAAATAAGTTTGTTTATTAATTAGATTTATCGTCCCACCAACAATATTTTAGTTATCTGGAGACGGGTTCTATTTGAAAGCAGATATAGTGCTGCCTTCACTGTGTATAGCATGATACCACACCCAGTCACCTTATCCTGACACCGGGCCAACCAGTCGTGGAACTACTCTTATAATTGCTTGAGCGTTAGCAAGGGGGCTATACCACTTCCATTTTTTACGACTTTGGTATGTCTCGAACCGGGATATAACCCGGGGCCTACCGTATCAGGAGCCGACGCTCTACCAATTGCACTACCAGATCTGGTAGGGGAAATAGTCATTGTATGTAAAATACCATACAATAGCAAAATTACAATGTACTATTAAATGGTCTATAATGCTAAGTCATTAAGTTGGGGCCCCGGTGGACGAGCGGTTAGAGTCGCTGACTTGTAACTCCTCAGCTCTTCACTCCCTGGGTTCGAGTCACGGTCGGGGCGAGAACTTTTATATGGGTATTCCAGCTGACCTGCGGTACGCCGTTGGTTCTATCTAGGCATTTGGGGTCAACCTCCAGCTTTAAGAGCTAGACGGCGCCATCATGGCCATCGCTTTGTTAGTGCGATTTAACAAAAACATACACAAAAAACAACAAAATCAACAATACAACAAATCAGCTTAGTCAGTTAAGTAGTATTATAAATCGATCGTTTAAACTAAGGCCTAGGATGTGCATAGAAAGTCAGACGTGATTCCTGAACTTCCACAACACCGGTGTTAAAAAAGGGGCGCCATATTTAGTATTCAACTCCCACACAACCCAACCGATCTACCGACCAAACCAGAAAAAAAAAACAAAAAAACAAACAAGTACGTCCCCTATATTGACCAGAAGTTGCTATTTACAGATGACAAGGAGTAATGTTTCAACACACGTAGTAATGAAAGCCCGAGAGGTAATGTGCACGGACTACAGTAAACAGTGCGGACAATAGCAAGTTTTACACACACAAACCTTGATGCCTTTGTGTATATGTAACGCTGTACATGCTTTTTACAAACTTTTATTGGTTAAAAATAAATTATAATTACACATTTTTCCTTTATACACATAACTGTTTGACAACAGACAACATGCAAGCACATTTCCCCAAAATAGGCTAGTTGTAAAGACTAACAATTATAGAGGCCTAAAACCATGTGACGTCATCGTATAAGTACAGAATCGAAGTGAAAGTAGTGTTGGCCGTGGTGATGCTGGGGTGAATTGGCACGTGGACACGTGCATAAGCAGCAAACGCACAGTTATTGTTGATGAATTAATTAACCGAACTCTTCTGTAACGTAACTTGCATAGTGTAATAGTGACCTACTTTCCCGCGATAAAGTGAGACAATGCATCTTTTAATGTCCATTTTATTTAAAACTGATTAACATAAACTTTAAAATTAAATTTTTTTTTTCAGACATTTGGTTAACTCAATACCGTAGCTCTAGAGAGCCAACATTCATTTCATTAGAGATATAAACTTTGACATATGTACATAATGTACTCTTGTAAATCTTACACCCGATTCATGGAAGTGCTCTGCATACGTTGCCCGTGTACAATATCTCCATCTCTGTCCGGATTTGGCGTTCAGCTGTTCTTAAGTTATCAGAAATGTAGGGTTCAATGGCATTATAATCGCCAAGGCGGCGGTGTTCTAATAGTGTAATAAAAATATCAACAATTTATTGAATAGAACCACTCATGCATCAATATTCAATAACGTGAAGCGCGGACGCCAATAAAATATTACAATCGGGAAAAAAATCATCAAGCCACTGCATGGAAGGGGATATCCGCCTTTATTCAATTTCTAATTTGCAAAATTTCAACACTGCATATGCTTAAATTTGCTGTTTGTTTGCACAAACACGTTCGTTTTTACATGTATCCAATTCACATTTCTCTTATACAATTTGGAAATTACAAATCTCAAGTCACAATTATCATTTTATTCTGTCCAGTTGATACCTGGCTAAAAATAAAGAAGGTTAAAAGCTCTCTACCCAGGTAGGCCAGGTGGTAGAGCACCTGATTACGGAGGTCTTGGGTCGAACTCAATACTGTGTACCGTTAAAGACATTTTGCCAGCTCGGATCACTTCGGTTAAATCAGGATATATGCAGTTAAATGAAAGAGGGTGGTGCCATAGAGGTTGAAAGGGGGCGGGGTGTGGGGTAGGGGCTGTCAGACCTGAGAGATAAAAGTATACGAACAACATTTGAACCAATCCATACAGTTTGAGGAAAAGGTAGAGGAGACGTGTAAATAAGGACCAACTTTTATTGGTGCATGTCTACAGTACATGTCACGAATGATTATAAATGCATGTATCACGCATTTTTCTTAATGTGCCACTAACACTGAATTATCCCTTGATCTTTTATCGCAAACATAGGCCTATATATACGTAGTCATATCATGACCAGCAATTATGTACAGAATAATATCCCTTAAATTGTATAGCACAAATAAATAATTCATGTGTCTGATTCTGTATGTAAGAAACTCACAACTTGAAAGTACACTGGAACGCGGACAAGTTCAAGCGATACAGTCTATTTATAGATGGACATTCCCGTGTTAGAAGCGCCACCTTGCGTTCTTATGTTAAACTGGTGTTATGTGGTGTACATTTTACATTAGAGATTTTCACCTTTAGATAAGTAACTTGTAAATTAGATTCTAGAAATGTAAAATGCAATCGTGATTTTCGCCCCGCGATTTGTAACTTGTAAATTGTACATGTATATGCGGGAAATGTGAAATTGTTAAAATGTTATGTTGAAATGTGAACATCTCATGTGTTATAGGCCTATAAGAGTTAGGATGTAGTTAGATAGCAGTATGTAGCATGCACTGTGTTGTAGTAATTAGAATTTTGCCGGATATCCCCTTCCATACCACTGCGCTGCATTCACTGTGAAAGCATGTTTTCAGTATCTAAAATGATACAACGCCGATTAAACAACAGGGGGCGCCTGTTGCCGAGCGGTTAGTGTCGCGAACTTGTAACAACGCAGTCCCTCACCGCGCGGTTTCGAATCCCAGTAATGGCGTGAACTTTCATGTGGGGAGGTTTTCCAGCTAACCTGCGGTGCGCCGGTGGTTCTGCCCAGGCATAAGTCTGGAGTCTTCCTTCACTTATAATTATCTGGACGTACATGATCATGATAGTGTTGGTGCAATGTAACATAAAACAAAAACAAACAAACAAACAACAACAGCAGCAACAATAACAGAACAGGCAATCAAGCTGGAATAACAGCCGTGATATCTTTTAAGCACTACTGTTTTAGAATGAAGTGTAAGTCTTAAACATTATGGACCTCTGTGATCGAGTGGTAAAAATCAATGACTTGTAATTCTCTCTCTCCCCCCCCCCCCCCCCCCCCACACACACACCGCCCCCCACCCCCACCCCCACACATACTCCAAGAGATCATGACCATGTCGGTTCGATAATAAAAGCAACAACTACCAATAAAAAAATAAAGACAATAAAGTCTATCAACGACAGAGACAGCTGTAGGTGTGATGTTATTATGACCCTAATTGTGCATCATAGATCCTTGACGTGAATCCCATTTGTGTATATGCATATAGAACAGAGTGTTAAATCAAGTGAACGTTGTAATACAGATCAAGATTCAAGACGAAACGTGGATATTTAAATAAAGAGATTTATGGAAACCGTAAGTATATTATGCTTAATTTATATTTAACTGTGACTTCAATTAGAAGATTTGTTACATAAAACGATACATATTTTCTTGTTAAATAGTTTCGGTTTTATATGAAAAATAAATTATACATGTTATCTTTCCTAAATGATTTACTGACACGACCTACTGCAAGTTGATTGATTTGTGTGTTTTAGCATTTGGTCGTGTTTCGTCGCTGTCTTGAAAAAGCTTTTGTTTACTAACATTATTCAAGGTATAATACAAATTATTCTAATTAAGGTTGTTTCTCCGCAGCCTCTCATCGCGCGAGTTCGAGTCACAGCAATTTATTGATTTTTATTGAGTGTATCGTTCCGCCAACAATATTTCGCTTATTTGGAGACGGTGTACACTTGAAGCAGATATAGTGCTACCTACATTATGTATAACATGCCGTGAAATCCTGGCATGATACCACACCTAGTCACAGAAGAAATGTATCTATGGTATATAAAGTTTTTACTTCTTACATAACACGCTGACATTTGTAAAATAAATGTTGTGCCAAGGTATAACGTGAAACTTACATGTTATAGATTTGCTTAAAGTTCACATCAGTGGTATATTAGCAAAATAAATTAATTTCTTACTCCTCTGCTTAAATTCGTATTTTTGTAGACTCGAATTATTAAAACATGTTCCAGCGTGTTGTAAGACAAACGCAATGAATTATGTACTTTTAAATCATTTGATGAGCAATAACAGCAGCAACTACAACAGTGACAACGATACAGGCGGCATGCCCTGTTATTTTACATTCATTAGCATCAACATTATCATAAACAACAACAACAACAAAATGTACTATTAATGTGCATTCATGTGTTTTGTCACATGGAAGTGTTTGTAGTACAATGCACATGTTTGTTAAAGGCACTATTGCAAAGTGCTGAGTGAATGCATACATTGAAGTACTGAAAAGTACGATGATTATTTAATTAACAGCACACTGCGTCGACGATTTGCGGAAACTGACAAAGAGCTAATTTGTTTTTAACAGCACAACACGCCGGCGAACTTCGGAAAATTACCGTAGATTCTAGAAACGCAACGCACCGACGAATTGAGGGAAATAAAGATAAACTAGTTTACGTTTAGCACAATGCGCCAACGAATTGCGGACTGAAAAAAAACGATGTACTCGTTTATTCACAGCTAAAGAGGCGAAGAATGACAGGTATTTCCGATGAATAATGCGACATACTAAAAGTACACCACGTCCGGCAAGGTAAGTATAATCTATAATCCGGTTTGATTTGATTCAAGAGGAGTCAATCTAAACCAATCGTGTAATGACAGAACGAAGTTAGTAGACTGCTTTCTGTCAACTTAATTATAAACAAACGACAAAACAGAAAGTACATTAGGATTAGTGCATTCGTCTGTAATGAATAAATATGTAAAAAGACATTAAATTACCATTTTAAAGCTAGAAAAGAAGGGTTCGAATCCTGATTTTGCACATGTCTGCCATAGGGCGCAAACCTATCCAGCGTGAATGACATCGCAATCATGGCATCAATGAGAATTCATGCTTATCACCTTCAATGGCTTAAAAATAACGTGAGTTTCGACTTGTCTTAGCTTTAAAAGACGTAAAAAGACGGTTACACAGAACTATCAGGACAGATAGGTTAACGTAAAACTTTCCATGCATTGGCTGCTTACTATCTGCAAGAGAGAGAGAGTGCAAAAAGCAATAAAACGTGTGCAGTAATGGTTCCGTTTACCGATCATTCGCAGCTATTCGGCGATATCCGGACAGAACTGACCGAGGTGTTCCGTGTTGCTACCCTACATGTACGATCGGAGCTTTTCGGGTAATTCCGTCCTCGGGACAATCATCCCTCGGATGTATCTGGGGCAAGGATACGTGCTCAAATCACGATCGTTTTGTTCGCTGGAAGTCGGAAGAAGAATATGCCTAAGTAGTTCGCACAAAACATAAACAATGCCATCGTTTGACAGCTGTGCTGGGTGAATAAAAATCGGACGATTTATATTTGAAGCCGCCACAAATTTTACTGGCATCGTACTGTAGTGAGCTGTCACCCGAACTGCCTTCTTTGTTTTGACGTCTGTCTCAAAAGTCCCATTTAGACAAATGGCCGAGGTGAGCCGACTGGTCACTGCCTACATACATCCGAGAGATGATTCTTGAATTATCCGAGGTGTTCCGATTGCCTTCATGTATTGTCGTATGAAGAAGTGCTGACAAGCGATGATAACTGAAATAAATAAATATAAAAATAAAAGGCGCGGATAAATTAAACAAATTCGCACCAGAAGTATAATCCTGACAACAAAGTTTGTTTAATATGTAAAATATGTTGATTGTATTTTGTGGCTCTTTTTGCTTTGAATTACAGTGTATGTCAAGGGACAGTGACTTATTCGTTTTTTTATTTTCTCTCTCTCAAATATGCCACTTACTTGAATGCAAAGTCGAGTAATTTATGTATCACAGTATGACATGGCCGACCAACGACAACCTGGCTTCTGTAGGGCCAAACCAAATAAGTGACCCATAAATGTGTGAACTTTCGCGTCGCATGCTGTTATCATTGCAAATCAATATAAACTCGCGTGGTGTAAATCTAGAACTACAAAACAACAACTGCATCAATCAGAGAATATGTTGAATAATAATAATATTAATGATGATGATAATAATAATAGTGATGATAATAATAATAAATAATAATAATCATGATGTTGATGTTGATGGTGATGATGATGATACTGCTGATGACTTCCTAGGCGTATTTCTGAAAGTAAAATAGCCAATGTATTCCCAGTGATAGTTTTCTGGAGAGAGGTTGCCGAACTGTATTTTCAAGTTTGTCTGTATGGCTAGCTGAGACTTGTGACTAGCCTGCTTTATATCAGGGTCCAACAACCTAACAGATTTATTGTTTTGATTTTATCAAATTGAATTATTGAAGAGTTACAGTATGTCACTTAATGGTGGTATCCGAAGTCTGGACATTTTCCCTCTCTCTCTCTGTATCTGTCTGTCTGTCTGTCTGTCTGTCTGTCTGTATGTCTCTCTGTGTATCTTTGTGTCACTCTCTGGGTCTCTGTCGGTCTGTTTGTCTCTCTCGCTGTCTCTCTGTCTCTCTCTGTCTCTGTGTGTGTGTGTGTGTCTCTCTCTCTCGCTGTCTCTCTGTAACTGGCTCTGTGTCTGTGTGTGTGTGTGTCTCTCTCTGTGTCACTCTCTGTGTCTCTGTCGGACTGAATGTCCCTCTCGCTGTCTCTCTCTCTCTGTATCTGTCTGTGTGTGCGTGTCTCTCTCTCTCTCTGTCCCTCTCTGTGTCTGTCTGTCTCTCTCTGTGTCTCTCTCACTGTCTCTCTGTCTGTCTGTTTGTCTCTGTCTGTTTCTGTCTGTCTGTGCCTTTGTCTCTGTCTGTCTGTCTGTCTGTCTGTCTGTCTCTGTCTGTCTGTCTGTCTGTCTGTCTGTCTCTCTCTCTCTCTCTCACCCTCTCTCACTCTCTTTGCCGTTAACCTTGTAAACTATTAACTTATTTTGCCTTACTATCCAAATAGTACTTAATTATCACATCAGTCTTACACTATACCTACCAAGTTGGCGGCAAATGAGGATAGTACAAAACCGACACATCCATTAACTAAGACATGCAGTAGAGATAAAACTGTCATGACCTAGTTTCTAGCAAATGACAGTTGGGTCCCTGACGATTACTGGATTAAATGACGGATCGTCTAATTTGTCAAGGTGACGCATGTGATGTGGTATATATCACGTGGTACAGGGCCATGCGATACACAGGGTATTTTAATGCGAAATTGCATACAACTATGAGAAAAGTGAAACATGACACCCGATTCCACATCACAAATATATATTTCCTATCTGAGCCACGTTGCACAGCAAGCTATTTTTAAACCAAGAAAACCACGTGACCATTGACGCCGATATCTATTTACAGCGGAAAATCCACAATGTGCTTATTGATAGATATGGAAAGAATGAACATTTCGAGCAATTATTTCACGATTTG
>CM017568.1:49951788-50031788 GCA_007844125.1 Sinonovacula constricta | reverse complement strand
CACTTCTTGACGTGTTCATCGCTCCCATTTATTGCTGTCTTCTTTTGTTTTCTTTTTTTTTGCTTAAATCAAACACTTTATTTGCCAGATTCCAATTATCTTGCGCATGGCATCCTATTGTTTATTTATTATGTTTGTTTATTGGGTTTATTGTCCCACTAACAGTATTTCAGTTACCTGGATACGGTGTCCACTTGAAGCAGATATAGTGCTGCCTTCACTGGGTATAGCATGCCGTGAACACCTGGCATAATACCACACCCAGTCACATTATCCTGACACCGGGCCAACCAGTCGTGGAACTACCCTTATATTTGCTTGAGCGTTAGCAAGGGAGCTATACCACTATAAAAAACGTCGGTTCCAGGTACGGGAGGCCCCGGGTTCGATCCCGGGCCGCGACATACCAAAGTCGTTAAAAATGGTAGTGGTATAGCTCCCTTGCTTATGCTCAAGCAAATATAAGGGTAGTTCCACGACTGGTTGGCCCAGTGTCAGGTGGGACGATAAACCCAAATAAACAAGCAAACAGCTTTTAATTAAATGAACGTATGAGTTTACGCAGGTACGTTGCGCCATTCTCAGATTACCCAGAACTAAGATAATGTTACATGTATTAGCTATAGGCGAACTATCGGACAACACCTTTAAATAATGAATGAGAAATGAACAAAAGAAACAATAATAATGTATAATAAATGTGCAAACTACATGTATAAAAAGAAAAATGATAACATTGTTGAATGTATCTTGTTTCGTACTCCACCACCGAAATTTTCTGGACCCGCCCTTGATACGGAGTTTTCATTCACCAATAAAAGTTAGACGTCGCTAGAATTATTATCATTCTACTGTGCATCTCATAAATAAACGTAACAAACATTTTATAAGTGAAGGAAGGCTTGAGATCAAGGGCGGATCCAGAAAATTTCGGTGGGGGTGGTGGGGGGTGGGGGTACGAATCAAGATTTATTCATCTTTATCGCAGTGAATACTATATATATACACACACATTAAGGGATCCTAACATATTTACTAAAGTACAGTTCACTGTAGGTAAATAAACGATTCAAGTACTTGAAGTCCATCGGAATCTGTAAAGTCAAATATACATAGCCATACGAGTTTTCTCTGACTCGCTAATAAATGTCTGTTGTTAAACTTGTCTTGCGTTCTTTGGAAAGCTAAATGAGATGTTATTTTTGTTATCATACGCTAAAGTACACTCACCGGTTGGACACATTCAGCCAGGCAGATTCGCTAGGTTTCATTGTATAAAAATATGATTGAATATCCAAGAATGCTTATTTTCCAAGTATCAGTGACTTTATATTTTTCTCATCTGATTTGCAAATTGACAATTACGACAAAAGTTTCGAAATGCTTTGCAAGACTAAATATATGGCAGAACAGTAACTTATGTGTAAATTACAAAGGTATAATTAATATGTACATAGACTGTTAGTTTTAAAGGTTTGGTCCAATATATTTTCACTAAACCTCTTAATATACTTTTGTTACATGAACAGATCTCCCCAAATGCTGTTTATTGATGTCCTACACCTGTCTGACACCCGATTCCACATCACAAACATGTATATCCTATCTGAGCCACGCTGCACAGTTAGCTATTTTTAAACTAAGACAGTCACTTGACCACCTATAGTTTAGCTCGTCTACGTCATCTGCTGTGACGTCGACGTCTATTTTTAGCAGAAATCCCAATTGTTCTGACAAAAAAATAATCATTTTACAGCCCCATCATTGATACACTGTTGAAAATGATCAAAGCTTAGACTTAAGTATGATGTTTTTTCTACAGAAATTATGCACAAATATCCCAAACAGAGGTCAGATATTGTTACATATATTAGGCAAACTGTCAGATACATCCTTTTAACAAACTAATTAAATGTATATAGAAAATGCCGCACGACAATAAGACTATTAGGACTTAGTTTGTTAGTGTAACTTTTTTTTCTAAATACATGTACATGTTATAAGTGAGACCGTGTTTAGTCGCAAAAAACAACCACAGACAGACAAACAGTCAAACAGTAGACAGAGGACAAACAAAGAAACAAATGAACAAACAAGTAAACATACAACGATTCTGTATAGAAACACCCTCGTAACTTCATGGTTTTTGATATTGTATTATAAATACATAGTAGCGACCAATCATGATCATCATAGCGACGTCCATCTTTTTTGCTGAATAAATAACCCAGACAAATGTCTGGGTAGAACCACCAGCGCACCACAAGTCAGCTAGCAGCTTGATAGTTACAGCAAACGAGAAGAATTCTCACCTGGATCTGCACGTTACACAGTTTAAAGGGCTGAACTATTTTTACTTAGAACAGATCTAAATAATCAATAGGAGAATTTATCATTCGTGTCTAGTCTTTACCTAGAGCTGTACATTTCGCGCGTTCGTGCTTAACGGCGTCCTAGCTATAATTGATGGATAGTGTGCTGGGGCAATTAGTTCAGGGCACAGTAAACTCTGAACTCGCTTAGACCAATTCTAATTCTAATAAATACTCATCTGTATATGTTATGTACAGTAGAACACCAGCGTTTAAGGTTACGCTAGTCAGGTTAAGGTTTGTTTACCGTTGTGGTTTTGATGACGTAGCATTCGCGTAACTGCTAGAAAGAAAAGGGATCATTCTAGAAAGTTCATTTGTTTATTTTTAACTGGGTTTCGAGAATGTTCTGGGTTGCGTAAATGTTCTAGAAATTCTTTGGGTCTATATAAGGGCGTGTTAACCAACTTAAAGCAAGTTTGCTTTCGAGTTTGGAATATAGTTTGAAAATACTTACAGCTTCTATAATAAATCTTTCTGTGTTGGAACTTACGTGGACTACTATATTCTAATGATATAAATATCAAAGTGTTGAATTTGGAATTGTATCATTTACATTCGTGTTTTGTTCTACCTTTGGATTATTTCAACTGTGCTTATCTACATGGACATTCTACCGAAAACTCTTCAGGATTATTCGATGTTGGATTATTAATTGGACTATTAAAGGGACACCTCCTAAAGGGACAGACTGTTAGCTAACATTTATTTTGCTTTCTGAAATTTTGTCTCATTTATTTGTTATTGTTTTATTACTCCATAGATTTAATTGTTTATTAAAATAAAACATTATTGTACTAGTTTGTTACTGGCTTGTTCTTTCTGTTACACCATTTCGTCGTTTAGTGAACGTGCCATTTTATAAATAAATCTTAAAAAGCGACAGCGGTCGTAACATATAAAATAGCTAATTATAATAAAGACTCATCTTTATAAAAAAAAAACAACAACAAAAAACACAACTTTATCGTTTAAGTCCGCTACGGCTGATATTCTACTATAAAAAGGTAACTTGTGTGTACACAGCCTGTCATACAGTGAGTGGAAGGAAGGACTGACAGTCGCGTATAATATATCGGGTGGTTAGTGTTGGAGATTTACACTGGTAAACCACGCGTATAATGGATTTATTCAGGAAACTACTGCTAAATGTAAGTGCATTTTAGAAAATATCTTATTGTAAATAAATGCAGGCGAGAATAAATTGAGAATAAGAATACACGATAAACACATTATGTATTATTGTTTGTAAACGAGTGTTCATATTTATTAGCTTTCAAGCAAACGCGAAATTGACAGTTGAGATGAGAATCTAATTTTCATAAATAATTTGTGTTAAGTATTTCGTATGTACTTTAAGTCGATTTTATGTGAAGTTTAAACATTCCTAAAATGACGGCATTTCTTCATTTTGGACAACATTCAAACGTGCTTATTGACATTTACGATTGCGTTTTAATTCGTCCTGTGGGAAAAAGTGCAAGCTTTCGATGCATACTGACGCGCTTTTAGACGCATATCTCTAGGGAATCGGGGTCTCTTCAAACGCACGTTTGCTTCATAGCGCGAATAAATGAAAACAGTCTTTTTCAAAAAATAATAAAAACAAAAAACTTCAAGAGATTAAGTCCCAGATTCGCCCAAGATACACGAAACATGTACAGGACCGGCCGCAATAACCCAGGTGGTAGAGCGTCGGCTTGCGGATCGGGGGGTGGGGGGGGGGGGTGGGGGTGGGGGTCACGGGTTCGATACCCGGCCGGGTCAAACCAAAGACTTTAAAGTTGGTAGTAGTGGCTTCCCTCCTAACGCTCGGGGTTAAGAGGATCGCATTACGCCTGACTCCTCGGTGTCAGTATAATGGACCGGCTGGGTTCAGTCCTTGGGCACCTTATAAGTGCCCCTGTGCTATAATGATAGAAATGTCGCTGCACAGTATCGGCAAAATGCCACCAAATCGCAAATCGCAAACATGTACAGGATCATAATTATGTGGATTCAAGTTAAGTCTTGTTTCTGTATATATGTACTTGTTAACAACATGCGTTTTATTTTGGTGAGGAAAACAGCATGCTTGTGTCATTTACAGTTGTAAAACTGCATGTTTTGAAAAAAGAAGTTAGTTGGGTGACGTTAACATAAATAGATTAATTAACAAGCATGTTTAAATGCGTTTTTTGATATTAGTCAAAAATACACGGTCGGGGGGGGGGGGGGGGGGGTCGATCCCGGGTCGTGACAACTCGTTGAAATGACAGTGGTTGGCCCGGTGTCAGGATGATGTGACTGGGTGTGGTATCATGTCATGTGTTCAGGGCACGCTATACACAGTGACGGCAGCACTATGTCTGCTTCATCGTCTCCAGGTAACTGAAATACTGTCGGGGTTGGACGATAAACCCAGTAAACAAGCATAAAACTGGAAGAAATATACACAAAGCCTTATTTGATCCAGGGGTAAATAAACTTTTCTTACTTGGTCGATAAAATATACATTGAATCGCATTTTATTAGACAGCTGCATATGAAAGCGAGTACTTCAAGGTTGTCTATAAAAGGCAATATGAGCTTTGTCTTCTATATCAACAGAAGAAACAATTTAAAGGGAAGAACAGGGATAACGGATAAAACAAATGAGCATTGTTTTCGTCTAGGGTCGATAAGAATTATACTTAAGTTAAACCAATTGTGCTCTTATATCACCCAAATAAGAATGAGGGGCGCCCGTGGCGTAGCGGTAGAGTCGCCAGTTTGTAACGTAACGTAACGTAACTCCCCTGACTGCTTAGCCTCTCACCGCGAGGGTTCGAGTCCCTTCGGAGCGAGGGACTTAATGTAAGAAGGTCTTCCAGCTGACTTACGGTGCGGCGGTGGTTCTTCCCAGACAAGTGTCTAGGGTCTTCCTCCACCAAAAAGCTGAACGTGCTATAATGATCATAAATGGTCGCGGCAATGTATTTCAAAAACAAAACAAAACAAACAAACAATAAGAACTATTTTAAACATTGCAAAGCACGAAATGTACTTTAAACACGCATCCATTTTAACGTACCGTCAAAAACCGTTTTTAAACGTTTTCCATGTGGATGATTTTGGATAAAGGATGTAGCATTTGCTAACTTAAGCAATTTCATTGTTCAACGCACCAAAACGCAAGCGAACCTCTTGTCTTTATTTAAACCTTTGTAAAACAGATTTTCATCTTAAATTTTGAAAATACGTGTAAATTTATCTGATCTTTTTATGAAACCATGCAAATACGACATTATCCGACAATGGATGAGAAGGCGTAAGAAAATCCATTTCAAGCCAGAGATGCTTTCACAATAGCGTGAATCTGCTTCTCTTGGTTAGCTATTTTGCCAGCGGATTAATAGCGCCAGAGATAGAAGGGGTGAGTGAGAGAGAGGGGTGAAGAGAGAGAGAGAGAGAGAGAGAGAGAGAGAGAGAGAGAGAGAGAGAGAGACAGACAGACGGACAGACAGACAGGGGCAGAGAGAGACAGTGAAAGACAGAGAAACAGAGAGAGAGAGAGAAGGGGAAGATAGACAGAGAGAAAAAGAGAGAATGGGAGAGCGAGTTGGAAAGAGAGGGAGGAGTGAAGAGTTAGAGAAGAGAAAGACAGAGGCAGAGAGGGAGACAGAGATAGAAAGTTAGATGAAGGAAGATAAATTTATATGCTACGTTTTGTTGAGACGCCCGCCAACTCATCGTATGGTATGATATTTTAAAACAGATGAAAACTGATTGGCTCGTGTGCCCAAATTTTGTATCCCTTGGCATTTGTGGCACACCAGATGTGAGTTTCAAAGTGCAGCAATGCTAAAAGATTAAAATTTGTATATTACAGTTTTACGATAAACTTTTAAAATATAATGCAAAAATAATTAACTTAGATGTTGAATAAAAAGTGCCTTTCCCCATCAAATTTACAAATTCAACTCAAAGTAACTGTGTTATTTAGAGAACCTTTTGGAGGATTCCTCTTTAGCACATCATCAGATTTTTAAGAACATGGCCCCTAAACAAGACTTAACTTTTTAAAGTCTAAATGCCATGAAAGGATCCATGTGTTATATTTTGTGACGGACCACCATGTTCCACTATATTGTGAAGAGGCTATTAATCTCTAACATTATTAGTGGGTTATCTTGCCATTCATTGGAGAAGTTCCCATTTCCATATTTCCACCAATACCGATAAAAATAACACCTTTCCATGTGAATTATTTTAACACTGAACACTTTTAACAAGTAATGAAGCATTCTAGTACGAATATATGTCATTGGGGCATTGCTATTGACTTTGTGACACCAATAAACCAGTTTCAACAGCAATTGTGACAATATAATAACCATTAAAACATCAACATAAAGATAAACCAAGCATCCCTAACAGCAACAGCAGCAGCAGCAGCAGCAGCAGTAGCAGCAGCAGAAACAAATTCAATGACCGCACGACAAGCGTAACAACAATAACAGAAACATTCATGCAATCGGAACTCCTCGGGTAAATCCGCCTCCGATACGATAATCCCCCATAAGTATCTGGTGCAATTTTTGAATAATCGCCGCATATTTTTCGTCGGAAAAGATCACGCCTAAAATAAAGTTCCCTTGGAAATTCACGCAGTGAGTCGAAGTAAATAGAAAGTTAGGAAAGCCAAAAACAACGGCGTCGATTGACAGATTCCGCGGTGTCATCTGTGTTGCGACATCGGTGAGCACCTAGAACATATCGGAACAGAGATTATTATCATTATTATTATTATTATTATAATTATTATTTACCAAATTTATATAGCACGCTTTTTAAATATCAATTTGCTCAAAAGTGCTCTACATAAAAAACATTCAGTCAAGTGAAACAAATGATCACAAACGCTTATAAAATCAATGAAGTAAAACGGTAAGAATACATTAAAACACGAGGAAGAAGTATGGGCAAATCATAGTAAAAACATTAAAGTATAAGACAGTTCAGAAATACCTCCAGCATTTCTGCAATGTAGGAAGGTGACAACCCATTCAATGCTTTATAAGTCATTGTCAATAGCTTATGTTCAATCATGCCTCTAATAGGGAGCCAGTGGAGTTCTTTGAGTATTGGAGTAATACTGTCGTACCGAGATTTTCTAGAGACAATGCATGCTGCCGAATTTTGTATACGTTGCAATTTGTTCAGTACATTGCTTGAAACGCCATACAACAGAGAATTGCAGTAGTAGAGACGAGACGTTAATAGTGTGTTGATGATGGATTTAGTGCCTTGCATTATCAGAAACGGCCGTATACGGCCCACGTTACGGAGTTGGAAGTATTACGATCTGCACACCCGATTTACTTGTTGCTCCATGCCCATGCTTGTTGTAAAGGTAGCACCAAGGTTTCTTATACAGTCTGTTGACTGGATCACAGACTCACCAACCAGAAGTAGGATTTGACTTAACTGTTTCGCATTATGTTTTGATGCAAATATCATAACCTCAGTTTTCTTGGTGTTAAGTTTCAACATGTTGGTGCTTATCCATGTCATGGTATCAGTTAAACATAGTTCTATACGTTGGATCGATTCAATTTGCGACATGGAGTCCATGGGTTTAAATAAGACGTAAATTTGAGAATCGTCTGCATAAAAGTGATGAGTCAAACCATGTGATCTACATATGTCTCCGACTGGTTTTGTGTAGATATTTAAGAACTTTGGTCCGGAAATTATCGAGGAGTTATAAATGATCTGCGAGAAAAGAAGTTCTACTAGAGAAAATGGCCGAGGTGATCCGTCTAACTACATAATATGTACATCACAGAGATGCTTCGTGAATTTTTCGAGATGTTCCGAATGACATTCATAGGAACATTCACTAAATGACGTCATTTACAGCAACGAATAATCAAGATCGCCAATGACGTTTACAACACCAAACTCCCCGCAGTGATTACTTCCCTTGACAGTACATTATATCACTGCCACCAGCAAGTCATTCGCCCAAATACAGGCGGATATTTTTTTCTTTTTTTTTCTGGACTTATCTCCTCAAAATATAGTATCTTTCCTTTAAAAATATTAATTTATCATATTAAAAATAAAAAGTAACTTAAAATGTGAAAAAGTATGAAATTATGAATTTTGACTCACTTTCTTTCGTGGCGTGTTTATGGAGGCCGCCATGTTTACTTCACGTGATACCCTATCGTCACGTGATCCTTGCTGGTGGCAGAGACTTAAGTAGCAACGCGTGACGTAATCGATGTGAGGAGATTGACTTAGAACAGCAAAATATGTTTAATAACGCATTAAAGGTGGTCTTCGACAGTTTACCTATATCACATGCATTACTAATGTTTTTCCGCGGTTTTTGAAAACGTATGCATAATTTCTGGGTAAATTAATACTTTAGTCTAAGTAAAGACGATTTAAACGCTACCTATATTGTCAGAGAGTATAAATTGTTAAAAGAAATATGCGAAATGTTCATTCTTTCCGAATCTATAAATAAATGCTAAAGTGATCTCTGCTGAAATTAAGACATGCGCGGACTTTCCAGGTGGCGATATCATGTAATCTCAAAAGTAACTTGTCATGTGGTATTCTTTTAAAATAGCTTTCTCTGCACTGTCTGCATTGGATCTCAGACAGAAAATACATGTTTGCAATGACGAATGAGGATTTATGCGTTACTGTCCACGCATATCTGGGGCATCAATGAACAGCATTTTGCACGACGTTTTCAAGTAAGAATTACTTTATGTGGTTATTAAGTTAAATATTTCAGTTAAAATTAGAGGAAAGTTTAAAGTAATACTAACGCCTAAGAGAACAATGTAATCGGTTCAGGTACTAAGCACAAAAACTGACCCGTTTAAGGGCCAACTTCAAAGTTTTAGTTAACTTAAAAGGCAGAAAACATCAGTTTTGGACCATATTTCTCTCTCTCTCTCTCTCTCTCTCTCTAAAACAGATACACAAACAACAAACATATAAATTATTGTTACCTGAAATGATTCCGCGCAATGCTAGCGCAATGCTATTGTTTATCGATGTCCTGTCTCATTGTGAAAAGTGAAGCGTAAACAAAACGTGTCATTGCAAACATGCAGTTCTCATCTTAGTCTGATTCCTAGCTTCTATTGTAAACATAACAGTTTTAGTGGCGTGGTTGAGTGCCTGGACTTAGATCTGAGAGGAGAAAATAATCCTGGCCCTAACGAGGATTCGAACCCGGTCCGCCAGGTCAGTAGTCCAGGCACTCAACCACGTTGCTAAAGGGTTAACCCAACAGCAAGGCTGTTGGAAGTGCCTATATGCGCTACACTCCTCCCCCTTTACTTTTTCTGGGCCCAAACCATTTGAAAATTCGGAATACCACGTGACATATTACTTCTGATATCACATGGCAGAACAAAACAGAACTTTAAGACTTAAGAATTACAGCTTATCGTCTATGAGCAACTAAATACAACGTTCATCAATCATCATCCGAGTAATGCGCTGTGACGTCGGTATCTATTTGAAACATAAATCTATTAAATGATTTAGTTCACGATTTTTACTGTCTCACAATTTAGAAAATATTCAAACTCGCCTTTTATTAGACTTAGGTTTAATATTTTGCAGAAATTATGCCCCAAGTTTGCACCAATCCAGGATTACGTGTATTTGATGATAACAAATTGTCGGATACCACCTTTAAGTCCGTTATTGGGAAAATCTGTTCGAAGCTTAAACAACGTGGTCTGTCGGAACGTTGAATGCACCACGTACACCAATTATCATATACGTGTACTAATTTTACTTTTCTCGTTTTGTTTCAGTAGCTGGTATCCACATCACAGAAGGCAGTCATTGAGATACGTTGATCAGAGGTAGACGGATTGAAATACGACCATCAATCAACGTCAAATTCAGCGAACTTTGAAACACTAGAATAGTGAAAAAAGCTATAGTGAAATACTTTGAATAAAGAATTTTTAGTGATTTTTTATTAATATTTAGTGAAATAATATGAACAGTGAAATATCAATGGTAGTGAATTTCCAAAAACAGTGAAATAAAGAAGCATAGTGAAGTACAAAAAACATGTTTAACTGGGAAACAATTTGAAGTTTAACGGTTCAGTACGATCTAAAGTGAGTTTCAGTAAATAGTAAATTATTATAAACTGTGAATGAGCATGGACCAACGGCACTAGGAATACAAAACAGATGTTATAAAATAATAGACGGCCTGCAAATACGTTAATCAGATATTCCGAAGACATGGAACTAAAAATCAAAGTGCTTATGGTGGCGGTGATCATCACAGTATTCGGAGGTCTGAGGTGGTGCTGTCGCGCCCATAGAGACGGTGAGGTGTATCCAGGTACGTGATATGTGTCTTCATCCTTCCTCTGCTCATCAGGAACTACACCACCTAAACCACCACCACTACTACCACCACCACCATGACGATCATGGTCATCATTATGATCATCATCTTGATGATCATCATCATTATTTCTACCAAAGCTACTTCCAATAAATACCATACACAACACAACAACAAAACAACAACAATATACAAACAGGGGTGACCTTAACATTGTAGTGTATATGTCAGTATATAGTCCGTGCTCTAGTCGGAGTGATAATAAAATCTGTCAGTAAAAAGGAGATAGGGAAGTTGGCTAGCCAAACCCTAATTAAAGGTCGCATCAAGATGTTCATCATATAAAAAACGGTGATTACGATTTGAGTTATTGACTTTTAGCATGTGCCAACAGCAAATAATATCTTTTATTACGGTTACTATTTTACACAGGGTGTTTTTCATTTTAAGCCTACATACCTTTTAATAACATTTTTAGATTACGCGCGGTTTGTGCAAAGCGTATTGGAAACGTCACGTGACTTTTTTTTACCGAATTGTCTGTACAAACCTTACTCAGACTGTCACTAGTGTCAGCCATTTTGCTGTTTATCCGAAAAGTGACAGTCGCGTGATCTTTTGACGCTCGGTAAAAAGCCGCATTGATTCCCTTAGGTGTTTTGTAAACAGTCGAAAAAGCATGGTTAAACGAGTAGAGGATGTAAACTTGTGCTTTATAGTCAGGCGTTATATTAGTAGCAACGAATACATGCGTCCACTACTATGTCACTCTGTCACGTATTGAATTATCCAACGAACACAAACTCGATACTCGATACTCGGCCTTTAACGTACTTGCAGCATTGCACGTAAGAAAATTAACAGAGGTACAGAGAGCTAATAATTTCGTAATATATTTACAAGTAATGTACACGTCGTGACAAAAAAGCCGTTGAAATTGAACTAATATAGAGAAATAACTACACAATGTGTACAAAAAGAGAAATAGATAAAAAAAGTGGCCAAATGAATCTTGATTCTCGACCCTTAAAGGTGTTGTCCGACAGCTTGAGTGTATCAGATACATGTAACAATTTCGTACCACGGCTTTAGGAAATATGGGCATAATTTCTGTATAAACTCATACTTTGGTCTAAGAAAAGTTGATTTTGGACAATGCATGTAATGAAGGCAGTACACATCTCAAAAAATCCGTCTATATGTATTTTTTACTTGTTTGTCTTACATATAAAGACATTCGTACAAAATAAAGACCTAGCGTGTATAAGTTTGCAGAGATAATGCAAGCGAGCAGCAAGGGTAAACTAATAGATTTGTGCAAATGCATCAATGAATCTTTCCTGCGTCGGAAAGCACTGATTGATACCCAACATAATCAGCCATAATGTGACAAAAAGTAAATATTGTCATAAAAAGGTCCTTGCCCATAAGGATACTTATTCATACTCCGGCATTACATATATTTTTGTTCATGTATTTATACTCCTACAAATGTAAGAGTTGAACACTTTAAGTGCTTTGATTTTTTTTTACTAAAACGAAGATACGTTTGGCATGTTCAAAACATTAATGAATTTTTTTATTGGCATTACAAAAATACGACCTTGTTAATTAATATTGAGTAGTAATACATGTGTATTTTTGTTACTTCAATAATTACCATCTTATTAATGATACATATGACTAGATAGTTGCACCATACATGGTTTGATGATTGTATTCCTTTCTCTGTGGACACATAAGTTGTTTTGCTTTATTAAAAAGTCCACGTTGTAATACGACAAAAGAAGAACTAATACTAGTTCAGCCGCCAATTAATCTTCATTTATTGTACAAGTAAAAATTGATTCTTTATAAGAGCACGTAAGAATGACACATAATAAAAAAATAAATATTAAAAAAATTATGTCTGTTGCAACAATGTTATTACTGTTTGTGATTAAATGTTTATGAAATATGTATTTTTCACATGATTTCACATTGTATACTCATTGTTTTTATCATGTTTGTTGACGAGAAACTATTGTAGTTTAAGTCAATAAAGTTCTGCTCTGTTCTGTTTATTTTTTCCAAATCTAAAAATAAGCACGATAGTTATCTTAGCTAAAAATAGATATCAACGTCAGAGCGGAATACCCGGATATGCAACGTGATCTGAAAAGTAAGATGTGGCTTTCTAAGTTTAAAACAGATGACTGTGCTGATGTGTCTCAGATAGAATGAACCTATTTGCAATGACGAGTGCGGATTTATATTTTACTGGTTTAGGACATCGATGAACGGCATTCTGCACGGCACTGTCAAGAGAATTATTGGAAAAAATATTTGGTCCAAACTGTCGGATACCTTTTGTATATGTCCACTACTAAAGAAAGAGGAGTAATATTATTTGGGAAGTATGTTTATCCCAAGCAGCCTGTTGTTAGTGTCTCAAAATGTGACCACGTTTTTGGAACAGTGAATACGATACTGGCCATTGCAGAAGGTTTTAATTGTACTGGTCACCTTATCGTGATACCTTAGATAACATTTTCTAGTACAAACTTAGGAGTGCATGTGTACGTATTATTGTCACGTGTTGTTTTGTTTGGGGTTGTATGCTAAATATGCTAAACCTCTAGAGACGGTGCTGTAACCATCAAAGCTCATGAAGTTATAAAATCACTGTGTTAGCATGTTTTGAATACCTGTCTAGATACCAAACTGTTTGACATTGACAGCATCACGTGACCGAATCAATCAGGTTTTTTTTTCATATAAAAAAAACGTTATCAAGCATTACCAACATTTTAAAGGTGGTCTCCGACAGTTTGAACCAAAGTTATGTTTCTCAAACAATCAAATAAATTTTATTTAATCGAAAAGGTCACGCAAAATGCTATTTGTTGATGACCTAAATCTATGTGAAAAATGAAGCATAACAACCCACTCGTCGTCACAAATATGTATTTTCTATCTGAGCCACGCTGCACAGTTAGCTCGTGTAAATTTAAAAAACAACAACAACAAAAAACAACAACAAAAACACACACACACAAAAACAAACAACATGATCTATGGAAGGGGATATCTGCCAATATTCAATTTCTAATTTTGAAATTGCAACATTTGCTGTTTGTTTCCACAAACACGTTCGTTTTGAAATGTATCTAATTCACATTTCTCGTATACAATTTGGAAATTACAAATCTCAAAGTCACAATTCTCAAGTCACAAATCACTAATGTACAAGTTAAGAATTGGCATCATTCAGACGCTAGGTGGCGGTACCACATAAATATAGACGTCGCTAAGCTAAAAATAGAACGGAATATCATAAGTTAAAAATAGAACGGAATCATAAATGATTCTTCAAGGGAGATACAACGGGAGATACAACAGAAAACAGCCAACGTAATTTGGCGTCAAATTGAACGCGTTATCTTTTGCAAAAAGTAGTTTGTAACAATTCTTCAAGTAATTTTAGCATATAAGTCTTCGTTTTCTTAGAACTACAATTTAATATACATATCGGACATTTCCAGAAGAACATGCTCTCTCATTCACATTCGGATTTGTTTACAATGCATATGAATTGAACTACATCAACAAGAGTACTTGATGTAGTTAGAATGCTTTCCCCAGAGGCAGGAACCCATGTAGCTCAGTTGCTAGAGCACCTACCTCAAGAGCAGGTGGTCCTGGATTCGACCCCCGCCCTCTGTACTGGGATTTTTACAGCCTTTTTTAGTGGTGTCAGAATTAATTCATCAGAACACCATGTGGAACGTGCTAAGTACTGGTGGTTCTCTTCAGCTGATACCTGGCTAAAAATAAGGAAGGTTAAAAGCTCTCTGCCCAGGTAGGCAATGTGGTAGAGCACCTGATTACGGAGGAGTTCTTGGGTTCGAACTCAATACTGTGCACCGTTAAAGGAATCACTTCGGTTAAATCAGGATATTAGCAGTTAATTGAAAGAGGGTGACCCATAGAGGTTGAAATGGGTTGGGGGCGGGGGTGTAGGGGCTGTCAGACCTAAGAGATGAAGATATACGAACAACATTTGAACCGATTCATAGAGTTTGTGGAAAAGGTAGAGACGTAAATATGGACAAACTTTTATTGGTGCAGGTCTTCAGTACATGGTACGAAAGATTATAAATGCATGTATCACGCATTTTTCTTAATGTTCCGATAACACTGAATTATCACTTGATCTTTAATCACAAACATAGGCCTATATATAGCCTACGTAGTCATATCATGATCAGCAGTTAAGTACAGAATAATATCCCTAAAATTGTATAGCAAAAATAAATAATACATGTGTAGGATTCTGTCGGTAAGAAACTCACAACTTGAAAGTGCACTGGAACGCGGACAAGTTCAAGCGATACATTCTATTTATAGACGGACATTCCCGTGTTAAAAGCGCCCCCTTGCGTCATAATGTTGAACTGGTGTTATGTGGTGTACATTTTACATTAGAGATTTGCGCCTCTAGATTAGTAACTTGTAAATTAGATTCTAGAAATGTAAAATTTAATCGTGATTTCGCCCCGCGATTTGTAACTTGTAAATTGTATATGCGGGACATGTGAAATTGTTAAAATGTTATGTTGAAAAGTTAACATTTTCATGTGATATATAAAAGTTAGGATATAATTAGATAGCGGTATTTAGCATGCGCTCTGTTGCAATTTACAAATTGACATTTTAAGTGACAAATCTGAGCATTGAAAGTTAGAAATAGTAATTAGAATATTGGCGGATATCCCCTTCCATAATGATCACTTACTCGCTCTGACGTCGATGTCTGTTTGTATGTTTGTTTATTGTTTATTGGGTTTATCGTCCCACTAATAGTATTTCAGTTATCTGGAGACGGTGTCCACTTGAAGCAGATATAGTGCTGCCTTCACTTTGTTTAGCATGCCGTGAACACCTGGCATGATACTACACCATTTTTAACGACTTTTGTATGTCGCGGCCCAGGATCGAACCCGGGGCCTCCCGTACCTGGAGCCGACGCTCTACCGATTGCGCTACCAGGTCCGGTGTGTCTGTTTTTAGCAGAAATCCCTATCGTGTTTATTTATAGATTTGGAAAAAAAACATTTAGGGCGACTTATTTCACTGTCTAACACTTACGGAAGAGTCAAAATTATACGTAGACGAAAGTATGAGGTTTAGATGAATTTATGCCGTAAGATATTTTTACATGTATTTGATACAGGCAAACTGTCGGATACCACCTTTGAAGCAAACTGGTCACGGTTGTGCATGTGTACACCAACCATATATTCCCACGGCCTGCATTACGAGTATATTTATTTAAATAACGCATATATTTATTTTAATTGCGCATATATTTATTTAAATTACTTCGGTACTATCAAACCAATCACTGTTTATGACTGACCTAAACACACAATTTATGTTCCAACATGCATTCGTATTTCTAAGCTGGTTAAGCTTGTTGTGTTTCAAGCGGCGTAAAACATTGCGACGTTTTTGCTTCTACTCGTCTTAAAGACAACGCAATATTTAAATAGAACATAATTACTAATATTCCTATTAGTGGTAAAATTTCATTCCATTATCACTAATATTTTAAGCAAAATTAAAAAAAAAAATGCAGACTTGACCAACTAAGTCCTTTAAGAGCTCAGTATGTCGGGGATTGGATCCGAGCTAAGCTTTTTGTCTCTCTTGTGGTATGCACTTCGCTTAGATTGCTAGCCACTGTAGATAACGTTAGTACGTCGAGGTTAGTAAGTGATCATGTATTTAATTTTTATCTGTCTGGACTCTGGAGTTGTAGTATCAAACATTAACACCTATGTACTGATAATCATTTGTATTGTGAAGTGTTTATATAAATATATATGTAATTATGACGGTTAATACAACTTGACTACGTTGAAATGATACGCATTTGTTTAGGACTGCGAAAATAGGAACAATAGGTGGATATCTATTTTATCTCAGGCGTGTAGCTAGGCATGATGTTTGGGTTTATTGTCCCACCAACAGTATTTCAGTTATCTGGAGACGGTGTCCACTGGAGGCAGATATAGTGCTGCCTTCACTGTGTATAGCATGCCGTGAACACCTGGCATGAAACCACACCCAGTCACATTACCATGAGACCGGGTCAACCAGTCATGGAACTACCCTTATATTTGCTAGAGCGTTAGCAATGAAGCTATAGTACTACCATTTTAACGACTTTGGTATGTAACGGCCCGGGATTGAACCCGGGGCCTCACGTACCTGCTCTGCCGATTGCGCTACCAGGTCCGATGTATGATATGATGTGTACGCATGACCGCTAGAAATGTCCGAGGGCCATGCTTCCAAGAAAAACTGTGTTTTAGATCGTCCGTGGTGTCTTCTGGGGAGGATTCGATATCAAGATATAACTGGATTTTATGTCAAATGTAATGTGGGATCGTACTGAGGACGAAATGAGGAGTTCTGACTTGAAATGTAAGAATACCAAATTTGTCCCATGTCAGGAGCTACAAAAAGTTACTAAATCGATTAAGCAATATTACTACAAAAAAGTTACTAAATCAATTAAGCAATATTACTACAGAAAGGTTACTAAATCGATTCAGCAATGTTACATATTTTTCACGGTGCAAATAGCGGTACTATTTGATTGCAATAAATATACACATCTCCCTTCTAGCGCAATATATAGAGCAATTGTGACTACGAAAAAACTCAGAAATAAATGCAATACGTATATCTGTCTACTCACAAAACGCATATGACTGTACTTAGAAAAAAACAACAACATGGCGTTTTAATTATACGGGCCGATATTCTTTATTTCAACATCTTCCTTATTTTCTTGATTTACCTTATTAGGTATAAATAGCTAATTGATCGCGCTATATTGAATACAAAAATCTAATACATAAATAGCGAGGTGTTCCGTATGAAATTAGTAAAATATATTTTAGAACAACTAGCTTATTATACTCATATACTTTACTTGATAGCGTTATTTCTAATTGGCAATCTAACTTTTTGCAGATGTGCAAAATCTGCTTAACGATGTAGGAAGACTGAAGATCTCTACCGAGGATCTCGGTGCATTCATACATCACATTCGAGGTTCCAATCGGAACTCCTCGGGTTATTCCGTCATCGGGACAATCATCCCTCGGATGTATCTGGTGCAATGATACTTACAGAAATAACGAGCGATTTGTTCGCCGGAAGTCGGAAGAATATGCCTAAAATGTTGTTCGCACAAAACATAAACAATGGCGTCGTTTGACCTTTGTGTGGTTGCTGCGCTGAGTAAAATTAAACTTGGACGATTAAAATTTGAAGCAGCCACAAATTTAAATTTTACAAGCATCGTACTGCAGTGAGCTGTCATCCGAGCTGCCATCTTTTGTTTTGACCTATGTGACAAAAGAAGTTCCATTTAGGGAAAAGGCCGAGGTGATCCGACTACCTACATACATCTGAGAGCAATCGAAACTCCTCGGGTAAGTCCGTCCTAGGGACAATCATCCCTCGGATGTATCTGGTGCAACATACGTGCTCAAATCACGATCGTTTTGTTCGCCGGAAGTCGGAAGACGAAAATGCCTAAGCAGTTCGCACAAAACATAAACATTGCCATCGTTTAACAGCTGCGCTGGGTAAATTAAAATCGGACGATTTAAATTTGAAGCCGCCACAAATTGAAGTTATACTGGCATCGCACTGTAGTGAGCTGTCACCCGAGATGCCATCTTTGTTTTGACGTCTGCCTCAAAAGAAGTCCCATTTAGATAAATGGCCGAGGTGATCCGACCGCCTACATACATCCGAGAGATGATTCGTGAATTTTCCGAGGTGTTCCTAAAGATCTGAGAGATGATTCGTGATTCTTTTCCGATCGTGTACGGAAAAAGCCGAAAATGATACGAATTGTTAAATGTACGTGGTATAATGCTAATTTATTTAATAATGTTAAACTAAATGAGGTCAGTGAATAATCGATGTCAGTGAATAATCGATTTAAATTGATTTTGAATCTACGGTTATTTACTGTTGGCATGCGCGAACCTATCAGCATTGCATAAAGATACTTTTATAGTTATTACCAACTGATATGAGAAATCTGAAGTTTAAAGACTAAAAACAAAATATCTTTCATCAAAAACACCAAGTGTACAATATGCATGAAACCGCAAATATACAACAAGAAAAGTCGTTGATGCAAAGCATCAAAGGCGACTCAAAAAGTTGGAGATGTTAAGAGATTAAAGCAATATGGGAGTAAGTAACAAAGAGACTGGAAACGTTATGGTTTTTATTTCGAAGTTTTCAGTATACCATAATTTTTTGAGAAAAGTCTGTATATCTTTTATTCCTGAGACCATAGAATTGTTTTAAAACAAAATAAAAAGCAAGACCCGACACGATTGAATAAGATTTCTAAAATGTTACATTTGTACAAAAAAGCAAAATTATTATAATTAACCTCTAAAACTAAATTGTACAAGCAGAAAATGCACATATGCAGCAGCCTCACATTACACAAATAAGTATTGTTCAAACAGTTTTTTTCGAACGCAGTTTATTATGATATAAACTCACTGATAAACGCAGTTATGTGATGTAAACTAACTGATAAGCTCAGTTTATCATGATATAAACACACTGATAAACGCAGTTTATATGATGTAAACTATCTGATAAATGCAGTTTATGAGATATAAACTAACTGACAAACGCAGTTTATAATATGATATAAACCAACTGATAAACTTGATCCTTTTTATTACCTTTTTACTTTTTTAAACTCGTATTAATCTTTCCTTCGAGGCCTATATTTTTGTAAAGTTCGACCATCACTCCATCGACCCACTAGGTAGAAATCACGGTCTTGTATCAACATAGCCTTCCCACAGTCGTACCACACACATAGTCACGTACTCTGACTTGGTGAATTAGCGCATCTTCATCGCATTTCCTTGTTGGAGTATTTATCTTTACCAATATATGCAGTGACTCAAACTTTAGCAATTTCTTCTTTTTTAATTTATGATTTTTCTACTCTGGGGAGAATTAGCATAAACACTTGTGTGATACCATATGTTATTCCCAATACTGGTTTCGATACCTCTCCTTTCTTCCTGCTGTCTATCTCTCTTTACTCTTGTTGGTTGGTCACGGGGATGTTACGCACTTAGAGGTACAACAAGGTTTTTCTCGCAGTTTTGTGTTTCTACGCCATGTGTTACGATGTAGTTTTGTTGGCGTGCGGTCGTTGGCCTATTTTATTGTAATACACATGGTACCTGTAACCTTGACTCGCTCATCATGAGCATTTGACTTTTTTTTATTTATTGCAGCAACTTGCTGACTCAGTCATAATTTCAATATTTTCACGACTTAAATTTGTTTTCTTATGCTTTGTTTTTTTCTGTGAATATTCCTCTTGCACACCTTTTCACTTTTATTATTCTGTTGTCGGGTGATATTGAAGCAATCCAGGGCCCCGAATTTAATAGCAACACATTTGCCACCCTAAGTATCCTCGTTTAAATAATTCACGAATCATCTTTCGGATGTATGTAGGTAGTCGGATTGCCTCGGTCATTTCCCTAAATGGGACTGCTTTTGTAAATGAAGTCAGAACAAAGATGGCAGCTCGGATTACAGCTCATTACAGAATGAAAGCCTGTAGAACTTAATTTTGTGGCGGCTTCAATTTTTTATCGTCCAAGTTTAATCAACCCAGCGCAGCAGACATGCAGCTGTCAAGCGATGCCATTGGTCATGTTTTGTACGAACTACATTTTAGGCATATTCTTCTTCCGACTTCCGGCCAACAAAACGATCGTGATTTCAGTAGGTATCATTGCACCAGATACATCCGAGGGATGATTGTCCCGAGAACGGGATTACCCAAGGAGTTCCATTTGGTGGTAACCCTGTATTAAGATTGTTAAAAAAATGTGTTCCGTCACAAAACAAAAACAACAACAAAAACAAAAACATGGCCGCCTGGGGCGTGGTTATTTTTTATATATTACCATCATGACCCCCCTTGTTTAACCCTTTCCCTCATACATTGGCCATTTTACGCCTTTGTGAAGCAATCAATATTATCAGTATTATCTTTAGTAGAATCTGCACTACTTGGGGGTTATATGTTGCACGGCTTGACCTTGGATTTACTATTAAATGATGAAACATACAGGTGTTAGAAATACTTTGAACTGTTTTAAAGAATATGAAAAAATAGATAAAGTTTTAAAATCATGTATAAGTACTCTGAATGATAGGGTTAACGAGTTTTGCTGTCTGAAAATTGATAGCGTGTTTAAACGCGTCTTTGCTAAGACTAAATTAAAATTGTCTGCATTGATTATACACACCCCAAACAGGGATCACCTATTGTTACATGTGTTTATTATAGGCAAACTGATAGATACCACACTTAAGTACAACAGGCTGTTTCAAACTGAATGTTATATGAAGCACAAAAAACACAACAATAACAAAACAAAAAACAAAGCCGGCGACAATAGCTCAAATGGTAAAGCGTCGGCTTGCGGATCGGGAGGTCGTGGGTTCAAACCCCGGCCGGGTCTAACGAAAGACTTTAAAGTTGGTAGTAGTGACTTCCCTCCTAACGACGCTAAGGGGGCAGCATTACGCCTAACTCGTCGGTGTCAGTATAATGGACCGACCAGGTTCAGTACCTGGGCACCTCATAAGTGCCTCTGTGCTATAATTATAGAAATTTCGCTGCACATTTAGTTACAATTTTCAAGCAGCGTATATCTTTTTTTGTTCTTATCTAAAGACATAAAATAGGGAAATAAAAAGGCAGGAAAAAATGCGAATTCTAATGTATCACTTCACAAATATAACAGGGGTCTATATTTGTATTTCTTTGTTTTCAGATACTCTCGTAATTTTGGCATTGGTTACCGGAGTCATACTTTGGGACATTTACCGGCTAAAGCCGGGCTCAAGTCACTCACTGACGTCATTGTCACTCCAGTACCTTGCTCAGAAACTTGTTCTACTATTTGGTACCCTTGTTAATCTAAAATTATGCAAACTAAGCCGTGATGTCCAAAAACACCAGAACGAATTGTTAAGAAAGATTCTTACTCAGAACAGGGAAACTAAACTATTTAAATATTTAAACATGAATGACATATCAAATATGCACGAGTTTGTGGCTCGAGTGCCGTTAAGTAGGTATGACGCATATAAGGCATTTGTGGATGACATTGAGATCCACGGTGCGTCGGACGTGCTCTTCCCAGGAAAGGCAGATTATATAGCTGTCACCTCGGGCACTTCAAACGGCGCTAGCAAGAGGTTCCCAAAAAGCTCGAAGCTTTTGAAACACATGGGCATGCTGATCGTGGCGGCACAAAGAAACTTCCTGAACGTACCAAGAAACAACTACCTGCGAAAATTGCTGGCCGTGCGCTTCTGTCCACGGTTCTGGTTATCAAAGAGCGGCATCAAGTGCGGACCGATCTCTGGGCTATCTGGCTCTCTTTCCCTAAACAACTACGTGGCACCACAAGAACTTATGCAACTAACGGATGAACCAACTGTCTTGTATCTGAATGTTCTATTCGGCCTCAAGGAGGAGGAGATCTGTAATCTGTTCTTCTCCACGTCGTCAATGGCGCTCATGTTTTTCCAGGCCATGGAGCGCTTTTGGGAACAGGTCTGCCGGGACATTGAGCGTGGAGAGGTGTCCGACGACCTCTCTCTCCCAAAGGATGTGAGAACATCATTGAACAAACATCTCAACCACGGAGACCCTGCGAGGGCAGCTTTTCTGAGAAATGTCTTTCTTCAGGGTTTTAAGGACATTGTACCACGAATCTGGCCGTCATGTCCGGCTCTCTTCTGTCTGGCCACAGGTTCATTCGCTCCTCAGGTAGGTTATGTGTCTGTGGCATTTGATCACTTCCTTTCTAAGGTTTTGAATAGTAATATGTATAGTTCTAAATACTCGAAGGTTAAGTATTATTTTTAAATATTTACAAACCAGTTAATGTGAGTATAATCTATTTTAGTTGAAATGAAAGACATGTTTATTTCCTTTATTTTAAACTAGTTATAGTCAGGGCAACACACTTAACGTGAGAAGGAATTCAAGGTCGTCTATGTTGCGCCGGTGGTTCTACCCATCTATGTCTGATGTCTTGCTCTGTCAAAAACTACGTCGCTGTAATCACTTTTGTCACACCACATATACCACTAGCACCATCCACTAGCACCAGCACTACCATCAGCCTCACCATCAGCAACACTAGCACCAGCACCACCATCAGCCTCACCATCAGCACCACTTGCACCAGCACCACGACTAGCTCCAGCAGCACCATCACCACCACAACCACCATCACCACCATCACCACCACAACCACGATCACCACCACTAGCACCACCACCACCACAACCACCATCCCCACCACTAGCACCACCGCAGCCACCATCACCATGACAACCACCATCAACACGACAACCACCATCAGCAACATTAGCACTATCACAACCACCAGCACCACGACAACCACCATCACCACCACTAGCACCACCACAACCACCATCACAACGACAACCACGCAAGACAACCACTATCACCACCACTAGCACCACCAAAATCACCATCACCACGACAACCACCATCACCACAACTAGCACCACCACTACCACCAGCACCACCACAACCACCAGCACCACCACAACCACCATAACCACCAGCACCACCATTACCACCATCACCACCACTAGCACCACCACAACCACCATCACCATCACCACCACAACCACCAGCACCACAACCACCAGCACCACAACCACCATCACCATCACCATCACCACCACCACCACCACAACCACCACCACCACAACCACCATCATCACAACCATCACCACAACTACCAGCACCACAAACACCAGCACCACAACCACAACCACCATCACCACAACCACCATCACCACAACCATCACCACAACCACCAGCACCACCACTAGCACACCCACAACCACCACCACTAGCACTAGCACCAGCACTCGCACCAGACCACCGCAACCACCAGCACTGCCACAACCACCAGCACTACCACTAGCACCAGCACCACCAAAACCTCAACCACAAGCAGCACCAGCAGCACCACTAGCACCAGCACCACCATCAACAGAACCACCACAACTAGCACCAGCGTCAGCACCGCCAATTGCACCAGCAGCACAACAAGCAGCGGCACCATCAGCTCCTCTACCACCAGTACCACCAGAACCAGGACCACTATCAGCAGCACTAGCCCCAGCACCACCATCAGCAATAGAAGCACCGCCACCACCACTCGCACTACCACCACCACTCGCACCAGCAGCAGCACCAAGAGTGGCACTATCAGCACCACCATTATCAGCACCACCATTATCACCTCCACCACTACCACCACCACCATCACCACCACAAATAATAACAGCAAATCAACCTAAACCGTAACATAATGCCATTCATTGCTTAGATCTGAGAAAAGTGACAAAATTAGATTAAAAAGTACATAATTCTAAAATCGATTAGTGCAAGAAGTTTAAATACTACTACTAATATTTTTAGCATAAAAAACAACGTGTATTTCATGAGAATTTAAGGTGATAGCTTACAAAAAAATTATAACGCATGATTACAATGACATCCATGGATAGTTATTCATGCTCTGTTTTAGATTCTGTCATCTTTCTTATTTTAACAACATCCAACGCTTTAGGCGACTCTACAAACAACGTTTTGTAAACATGTTCTTTATGGCGCTCTGTTTTAATATAATACAGATATTTTCTATTAAAATACAAATAAGTGCAATAAACGTGTAATTAAGATGCTCATGAAGATAAAATAACTCAGTCATTCAAACGCTATTTTAGGGTTGTTTCATATATGGTTTACTTGTTAAATATTATCTTGAGAAAAAAGCGACATTTTGTTATTGAGTCTAATTAAGATTTCCATTTTGATAAATTATTAAGTAAATTAAATTTACGCACGTATTTATTTCTGTCATATTTAAAACGTTCGTTGGTGTTGCCTATTAAAATCTATAATATTTGGAATATATCACTTAGATCCAGTTGGTGGGACGATAAACCCAATAAACTTAGATCCACAAAAAGCCCGGAAATGTTATTTCGATATTGATATGTTCTGAATTGCAGACAATCTGCGACCTTTAAATGGTGACATCAATTTTCTTCTTGGAAAATCCTCGACTAAATGCCATCACATTATCAATTCAACGTATATATTTAGTACATATTGGCATTAACGACTTTGCACTGAATCGTTTGGACAGGTTCGCGCTATTTATTAAAAATGCAACATTAAAATCGATCGCAAAAGTGTGTGTTATGACGAAGCAAGTTTACAAGTTTTTTCGTACTCAGTTCGCAAGAGTTCTATCTAAACACAAAATTAAAATTGATCGCAAAAGTGTGTGTTATGACGAAGCAAGTTTACAAGTCTTTTTGTACTCAGTTCGCAAGAGATCTATCTAAACACAAAATTAAAATTGATCGCAAAAGTGTGTGTTATGACGAAGCAAGTTTACAAGTCTTTTTGTACTCAGTTCGCAAGAGATCTATCTAAACACAAAATTAAAATTGATCGCAAAAGTGTGTGTTATGACGAAGCAAGTTTACAAGTCTTTTTGTACTCAGTTCGCAAGAGATCTATCTAAACACAAAATTAAAATTGATCGCAAAAGTGTGTGTTATGACGAAGCAAGTTTACAAGTCTTTTTGTACTCAGTTCGCAAGAGATCTATTTAAACACAAAATTAAAATTGATCGCAAAAGTATGTGTTATGACGAAGCAAGTTTACAAGTCTTTTTGTACTCAGTTCGCAAGAGATCTATCTAAACACAAAATTAAAATTGATCGCAAAAGTGTGTGTTATGACGAAGCAAGTTTACAAGTCTTTTTGTACTCAGTTCGCAAGAGATCTATCTAAACACAAAATTAAAATTGATCGCAAAAGTGTGTGTTATGACGAAGCAAGTTTAGACGTCTTTTCATACTTAGTTCGCAAGAGTTTCTGTTTAAAAAACATTAAGAACATATGAAGAGAACAACTTACATCAGAGCTCTCTCAGTCGTTATCTTGAATATAAAGACTAATGCTGTTTGCTTTGATTTCTGGGAAACAATCTTTTGATAACGTTAAGTGTGTGTTGCAAGCTGAAATGCAAAATTGGTCAAGTGTTTCAAACGTCGGTCTATTGTCTATTGTTTTTGTTTTGCTCACTTACGTCGAGCCACGTTACTGGCGCGGCAATGTTTTTAAAATGTTTTTACTCATTGTGATAAGTTCCTACTAAGTTTTGCATTACACGTAGTTCGGTTGACGGTGACAATTTTCAATAAATATAATTACTTTTATCCTCCAGAACGCATAACACAAATGTACGTCCTGTCCTTCCAGGCCAACATTGTAAAGGAGCAATATCTTGGTGACGTCAGCATGATCTCGCCGTTTCACGCCGGCACTGAGACTATGTACGGAATAAATTTCCATATTGAAGATCCGGATACAACATACGTTGCCATGACGACGTTAAACTTCTTTGAATTCATTCTTGTTGACGATGTGCATTTAGAAAACCCAAAGACATACTTCGCGCATGAGGTAAGGAAGCTTATGCATTGTATGTGGTTTTAATGCAATAACTATTATATAGTTTTTCCTATAACTAAAAATTTAAAAGGGTTTGAAATGATATTCAATATACTTCGATACGAGCTGATACTTGTGGCATCCGACAATTTTCTTGTGTCTAATACATGTCCAAGTCTTTGCACTGTTCTATGCACTTTGTGCATTATTGCAGAAAATCTCCAATTAAGTTTAATTGAAAGCTGTTTACAAAATTAACTCAATTGTAAGACAGTACAAATCGTGAATACGAGTATATCGCTGTACATTTCTATTATTTCAAAATCTTACGATGAAATAAATACGATGGCGATTTCAGCTAATAATAGATGTCGACGCCAGAGCGAATTACCCGGATGATCATGTAAGGTTAACTCAAAAGTAAGAGGTCACGTGGTTTCCTAGGTTAAAAATAGGTAACCGTGCAGCGTGGCTCGAACAGGAAATATATTTTTTGTAATGGTATGTGGAGTGTAATGATTTACCTTACCCGTGGATGTTGGGCACCAATAAACAGCATTTCGAGGGATCGTTTTAAGTAATAATACTTTTTCGGTTACATGAAAGAAAACATGGTCTAAACTGTCGAATGCAACCTTTAAAGCTGTATGTTAAAGTTGTCTGGAGATGATAGAAAGTCATGTGACTCATGTTCAACTTCATTTTATGTAAAAAAAAATCAAATCATCATTTGAAATATGTCATTTTCTTAAAAAAACTACGCGACACTATATGTTTAGCTTAGTTTATGAACAGTGTATCCTTCAACAACATACAAAGATTTAAAAACTCTTTAAAAGGATTTAAACTCAAAATATAGCAAATATTCTATTTTCTTTACTTCCTTTTTGGGTCAAATACCAATTGCATTGTACGTTATTCGCACAATTTATCCGTTTGCTTTACTTTTCTGTATAATTCCAGCTTACCTGAAAGAAATGCATCATTGTTGCAAAATGCTTTCGAATATTGCATTAGTCCTGAACATTAAATGAAACTATATATAAAATTATATAAAAAAACAACATCAACAACTTATAAGTTGGATATTTTGACGTCATTTAAAACGAAAACGAACTCGTGGAGCGTAGATTTTCTATAGTGCTAATAAGCGAGCGAACACTTTCCTACGAGCTATATTATTTTGATAAAAAAATCTTTTCATGGATAAAAAATAGAATTCGTCCTAAATGCCATTCATTTGTATGTTTTTCTGTTGTTGTTTTTTATGACAGATTCTTGCTCTTTGTTAAACCACTATCTCTCACCAAAAGCGTATAGAGCGAAAATAAAAGAAAAAAGGAAAAGCTTTCTTTGAAGGCAGTCAACAACCGAGACATTGACTTTTGTGTACTTTTACCGTCAGGTCACATCTTCAGTTGTTATACTAAGCTTGACTAATATAGTGATACTTATTGAATTTTTTCCACCAGTGAGCTAGATATTTCTCCCGCTCAGCGAGACGCTGCAAGGTCAATGAGCTGATGAAAAACAATCTTGATTGACAAGCCAAGTTATGAAACACTCTCACGTGAATCTATCCCCAGGGGATAAGCTGCTGAGAAAGTCTCTCGCTTTCACTTTGTTATTTTTAAAGAGTAGTATGTTCAATATAATTGAATAACAACAGTTCGCAAAATTGCTTTTTCCCCCCAGTGAAGACAACATGAATTTTAAGCTGTTTTGTCCGCTGATTTTATAAGTAGCCGTTTTTGTTCACTCATGCCATTAGTAGCTGTTATTATCCGCGGATGTCCTTAGTAGTTGTATTAGTCAGCTCATGTCATAAGTGCTGTTGATGTTATTTGTCCGCTCATGTTATAAGATTTTTTGTAAGCTAATGTCAAAGGTAGCTTCCTTGTCCGCTCATGTCATAATAGCTTCTTTGTCCGCACATGTCATAAAAGGATGGCTTTGTCCGCTCATGTCAAAATAAGCTTCTGTGTCCGCTCATGTCATAAAAAGCTCCTTTGTCCGAACATGTCCTAATAAGCTGCTTTTGTCCGTACATGTCATAAAAAGCTCCTTTGTCCACATGTCATAATAAACTCCTTTGTTCGCATGTCATAATAAGCTCCTTTGTCCGCACATGTCATAATAAGCTCCTTTGTCCGTATATGTCATAATAAGCTCCTTTGTCAGCATGTCATAAAAAGCTCCTTTGTCCACATGTCATGATAAACTCCTTTGTCCGCATGTCACAATAAGCTCCTTTCTCCGTTTATGTCATAATAAGCTCCTTTGTCCGCACATGTCATAATAAGCTCCTTTGTCCACATGCCATAATAAGCTCCTTTGTCCGCATGTCATAATAAGCTCCCTTGTCCGCACATGTCATAATAAGCTCTTTGTCCGAAGATGTCATAATAAGCTCCTTTGTCCGCATGTTATAATAAACTCCTTTGTCCGCATGTCATAATAAACTCCTTTGTCCGCATATGTCATAATCAGCTCCTTTGTTCGTACATGTCATAATAAGCTCCTTTGTCAGCATGTCATAATAAGCTCCCCTGTCCGTACATGTCATAATAAGATCCCTTGTCCGCACATGCCACAATAAGCTCCTTTGTCCGCACATGTCATAATAAGCTCCTTTGTCCGCATGTTATAATAAGCTCTTTTGTCCGCACATGTCATAATAAGCTCCTTTGTCCGCATGTTATAATAAGCTCTTTTGTCCGCACATGTCATATCAGCTCCTTTGTCCGTACATGTCATAATAAGCTCCTTTGTCAGCACGTCATAATAAGCTCCTCTGTCCGTACATGTCATAATAAGATCCCTTGTCCGCACATGCCACAATAAGCTCCTTTGTCCGCACATGTCATAATAAGCTCCTTTGTCCGCATGTTATAATAAGCTCTTTTGTCCGCACATGTCATAATAAGCTCTTTTGTCCGCACATGTCATAATAAGCTCCTTTGTCTGTTCGTGCCATAAGTCTTGAGTTTGTGTTACATACTGTTTTAATATAGAGCTTAGATACACCGATAATCGCTCAGAGAATGTCATCGCATAGAAACTATTTTGGAGCAGGGTCAAACTGACACAGACAGGAAAAGTATACTTCGATGTTATGCACTTTTAGAATGTCATTTTATAATGAAAGTGAGCCTATGTAAAGATGTTATCCGGCAGTTTGCCCTTATGTAACAATTTGTGGCCCATTTTCGGGGTATTTATGCATAATTTCTGCAGAATTTCATATTTAATTCTTAGCACAGACGATTTTCGACACTATTTTAAAGGTTGTGTCCGACATTTTGCCTATATCTAATATATGTAACAATATCTGACCTCTTTTGTGGGTATTTGTGCATAATTTCAGTAGAAAAACATCATACTTTAGTCTAAGCTTTGACGATTTTCAACAGTAACTCAATTTAGGGACAGTAAAACTAGTTAATCGACGCTTAAATTGTTTATTCATTTCAAATCTATAAATAGAACCGACTTCGATTTCTGATAAAAATAGACATAAACGTCACAGTGAATAACGTGGATGAGCTAAAAAATAAGTAGTCAGGTGGTTGTCTTAGTTTAAAAATAACTTACTGTGCAGCGTGGCGCAGGTAGGAAACACCTGTACATAATAACGATTGTGGCTTTATGGTACATTTTTCTGGCAGGTGTAGGACGTCAATAAACAACATTAAATGAGATCTGTTCAGGTAACAATAATTTATTAAGATGTTTACGGAAAATATTTTTGGTCCAAACTGTCCGATACCACCTTTCAGACTGTACGGCTCGTTAAAAAACACTCAAAACATTCGTTCCTTTTAAATCTACACCTCAGCACTGTAGTTACCAATGTTTGTCCTATTGATACACCTCAGCACGGTAGTTACCAATGTTTGCCTTGTTGATACACCTCAGCACTGTAGTTACCAATATTTGCCCTGTTGATACACCTCAGCACTGTAGTTACCAATATTTGCCTTGTTGATACACCTAAACACTGTAGTTACCAATGTTTGTCCTATTGATACACCTCAGCACTGTAGTTACCAATGTTTGCCTTGTTGATACACCTCAGCACTGTAGTTACCAATGTTTGCCTTGTTGATACACATAAACACTGTAGTTACCAATGTTTGCCTTGTTGATACACATAAACACTGTAGTTACCAATGTTTGCCCTGTTGATACACCTCAGCACGGTAGTTACCAATATTTGCCCTGTTGATACACCTCAGCACTGTAGTTACCAATGTTTGCCTTGTTGATACACCTCAGCACTGTAGTTACCAATGTTTGCCCTGTTGATACACCTCAGCACTGTAGTTACCAATGTTTGCCCTGTTGATACACCTCAGCACTGTAGTTACCAATGTTTGCCTTGTTGATACACCTCAGCACTGTAGTTACCAATGTTTGCCTTGTTGATACACCTCAGCACTGTAGTTACCAATGTTTGCCCTGTTGATACACCTCAGCACTGTAGTTACCAATGTTTGCCCTGTTGATACACCTCAGCACTGTAGTTACCAATGTTTGCCTTGTTGATACACCTCAGCACTGTAGTTACCAATGTTTGCCTTGTTGATACACATAAACACTGTAGTTACCAATATTTGTCATGTTGATGCCCATAAACAATGTAGTTACCAATATTTGTCCTGTTGATGCACATAAACAATGTAGTTACCAATATTTGTCCTGTTGATGCACATAAACAATGTAGTTACCAATGTGTGTCCTTTTTAATGCAGCTAAACACTGTAATGTTTAGCATATTGATGACCCTATAATCTCCATATTGGTCTATATTTCCTAACAGGTGGAGGTAGGCCGAGAGTATGAGCTCGTGATAACCACTTGGGATGGGTTGTACAGGTATCGAACTGAAGATCTTGTCCTCATTTCGGGTTTCCTGGGCACCGTGCCTCGCTACAAATTCTCCAGAAGGTAAGTTTGAGCGTCTCACTTGTGTTTTGCTTGGTAAGTAAGCTAAGGTTTTGCTGGTGTTTTGATTGGTAGGTAAGCTAAGGGTTTGCTGGTGTTTTGATTGGAAGGTAAGCTAAGGTTTTGCTGGTGTTTTGATTGGTAGGTAAGCTAAGGGTTTGCTGGTGTTTTGACTGGTAGGTAAGCTCATGTCTTGCTAGTGTTTTGCTTGCTATAAGTTAAATCTACTACACATCAGTGGCAATGCTAAATATTTCGAACCAACTACCTTCATTCATGAAACAAATGTCAACAAACAGGGTTTCCATATGGCACACAAACATGTTCAATTCGACTAGGATCATGAGACGCTTTGTTTACACGTTTCGTTATTGATGTTATAGTCTTTTACATTGATTTCCCCTGTTTTTGTACACTGGAATTTGTTATTGTCTATTATTTGTATTGTATGCTAAATTGCTCATTCAACGCTATGAGTTGAGTTGAGTTGAGTTGAATGAGCTCATATCTTGCTGGTGTTTTATTCGGTAAGTAAGCTCAAGTCTTTCTAATGTTTTGTTTGGTTAGTAAGCTCAAGTCTTTCTAATGTTTTGTTTGGTAAGTAAGCTCAAGTCTTTCTAATGTTTTGTTTGGTAAGTAAGCTAAAGTCTTGCTGGTGTTTTGTTTGGTAAGTAAGCTAAAGTCTTGCTGGTGTTTTGTTTGGTAAGTAGGCTCAAGTCTTTCTGTTGTTTTATTTGGTAAGTAAGCTCAAGTCTTTCTAATGTTTTGTTTGGTAAGTAAGCTAAAGTCTTGCTGGTGTTTTGTTTGGTAAGTAAGCTAAAGTCTTGCTGGTGTTTTGTTTGGTAAGTAGGCTCAAGTCTTTCTGTTGTTTTATTTGGTAAGTAAGCTCAAATCTTTCTGTTGTTTTGTTTGGTAAGTAAGCTCAAGTCGTTCTGTTGTTTTGTTTGGTAAGTAAGCTCAAGTCTTTCTGTTGTTTTGTTTAGTAAGTAAGCCCTATTCTTTCTGTTGTTTAATTTGGTAAGTAAGCCCAAGTCCTGCTATTGTTTTGTTTGGAATCTGATAAAAAAATGGCATAATGCTGAAACCTTCAGCCAGTTCTGTTTACACAGGATGCATTTTAACCAATCAGCGCTAAACAGTTGGTTGAGGTGGTATCACACAGTGTGAATTTTTTTTCTCAAATAACCAAATAAGTCATTGTTATCTGAAATGGACTTGCAAAATGCTGTTCATTGATGTCCTAGATCAGTGAGAACAGTTAAGCATTTATCCATACTCGTCATTCCAATCGAAGAAAGCCACGTGACAGCTTACTTTAGATATCACGTTATATCGTCATTCGGGTAATCCGCTCTGACGTTTCATTACCCTAACTTCAACCTTATCAGTCAACAGACAAAATTTACTTTAAAAGCTTAATGTTTTAAGCTTACGTGCATGTGTTTTCACAACTCTACTCTTTTACCTGGTTGGTGGTGAGGGGGTGGGGGTGGGGGTGGGGGTGCATCCCCCATGCATCCCCCACCCCCGTATCCATCCCTGATGTCACTTGTTACGTCCCGAACATACACGCATATTTCAGACTGATACTTTATGTACAGGTGCGGTGATCTACTGGTGTGTAACACTGCCCGGGTCCCCGAGCCGCTGATGACGTCAGCTGTGATTTCTGCTAGTCGTCAATGGGGCGTGGGCGTGGCGGCTTTCACCAGCACAGAGAGCATCCACGTGGACAATGTCCAAGGTCTGTATATTAAGTTCACGAATACATTTCATATCCCTATGGCATCAACATACTTGAAATATACAATAGTCAATACCGGACCTGGTACCGCAATCGGTAGAGCGTCAGCTCCGGGTACTTGACTTCCCGGGCTAGATCTCGGACCGCGACATACCATAGTCGTTAAAACGGGTAGTGGTATAACTCCCTTGCTTACGCTCGATCAAATATAAAGGTAGTTCCACGACAGATTCGTCCGGTGTAAGGATACTGTGACTGGTTGTGGTATCATGCCAGGTATTCACGGCATGCTATACACAATGAAGACAGCACTGTATATGCTTTAAGTTGATATATATGGACGGTGTCCACTTAAAGCAGAAGAACTTTATAAAAATTGTATATATATATATATATATATATATATATATATATATATATATATATATATATATATATATATATATATATATATATATATATACGAATTAGCTTAATGAAATCATTATTCCTTCTTGAATATACATGATAAAATAATACACAATTAATTCGTTGGTGTGAAGTTGTGTCATTCGTGTGTTGGTTAGTTCTATAAATAGCATTACTATGATGCTTATTCATTAATTGTGAACGTGTGTTTTGTGTTTAAATTTCGGGCACAATTATTCCATACATAGACGTTGACGTTACCTCTATACGATGACGCTTCACCCCCTAGTCGATCTTGGAGATTTTTGCTTCCGCATAGAAAAATAGTTAGGTGTATTAATATAAAATCTTATATAAATATAGGCTTATATTTCGTTTAATGAAGTGTATTTAGCAGAGTGTTTAATATTATATAACACATAAAAATAGTAATTTGTAATATTAAAATGTTACGACAATATTAAATGTTTTGAAGCCTACTTTCGCTTTCAACGTACATGACCACGACTGTACAACAGCTTTAGAATGGACGATATTTTGATATCAAAGGTTGCTAGGAAGGTAGAAGTGGCACATGTTTTCAAACCATGTCAGCTAAACCGCCTGCATGAAAACGGTTATGAATAAAAGAAACGTCATGGCTGTACTACCCATAATCCTTTGAGCGCGTTAACACAGATTGTTCCTTTAGTCTTGTGTTGACAAATTGGGACACAATAAGAAGTTAAAATGGTACTTTTCTTTTGCATTCTTTTTTATTTTTTATTTTTGGCTGCAACTGTCTGATACAACATGAATAAACTGTGATAACTGCAGTTTTATTTGCGAATGTTTGAACTAAATGTACAATGAAATTATGCTCTAATGTCTTGACATTCATTTGCTATTTTAATCACGTTTCTGCTATTAAAATATCATTAGTGCAATTAAATATATGAGACGGAGTTATAAATGACAAAGATAATTACCATTGTCCTCATGTTCACTTGCAATACTGCATGCAGGGAAGACACACGACTGTCTAATGATAAGATATCACGTGGCGTGATTTTTGTATACTTGATCATAAAAGTATAGAACTGTTGTATTTATTATAATGAAGCAAACAGTATCATAAACCGGGAATTATGGTATATACATCAAAACAAAGCTGTCTGCAAAGAAAAGGGTTTCATAATATTTATTCACGTGTTATATATGTGTTTGTGTGTGTGTGTGTGTGTGTGTGCGTGTGCGTGTGTGTGTGTGTGTGTGTGTGTGTGTGTGTGTATTTGTTTGTGTGTCAGTATTAATATCAGTATTAAGAAGAAAATAGTTCCGTATATATCCTCTCCATTGCATTTCATTTAAACTCTTCAAAGAAACTAGCCCCCCGCATGCATTAATAAAGGCAAATAGTCTTATAGACACTAGTCTTTCAAAAGGTACTTCATATGTCGAAAGAAAGTAGTCTGCGCTAAAATTTGCTAAGGTTATGACTTATTGCTGAACTAAGTACATTTACGTCCATGATAACTGCTTAAATGATGCTTCATTAGTGATGCGCGGCATTCGAAAATGTATCCATCCATTAAATACCTTATTAAGATGACTTCATTATGACAACATCTGCACTCTTAAAATATAATTATAAAAATAAGCAACAGGATTGCTTCTATATTTGATGTCAAAAATCAGAAAAAAAACCCATTAATATCTGGGGATGAAGAGTATGTCAACAAATGTAAGTGGTGGGCGGTGAGAATTCTGGCGCGCGGGGGTGGGGTGGGGGAGGGGTGTTTAGGTCGTGGGGTTAAGTATATAGGCCATACCACTTACCAAAATGAACTTGGTAGCATGTACGAAATATTGCTAAGGAGTTAGGCTAGTGCGTTATATATGTTTATTCGTTCCAGTATTAGACAATCAAGACCAGATGACCATTTATGTCAGAATCAGGCGACGAATTATGTCAGAATCCGACGGTCATTTATGGTGAAATCAGACGACTATTTATGTCAGTATCAGATAATTATTTACGTCTGAATCAGGCGATAATTTATGTCAGAATCAAACGATTGCGCCACTAGGCGCTGTTTCAGTAACTTTCTTTTTATTGCATCGGCGTGTAAGGTATTTTAAACAGTCACAGTTGACGTCAACATCGCAAGTGATCGTGGACCAGATGAAATGTTCGCTTGCTACGAAGTGTGTTTCTGTGGTGCATTTCCCTAAAGATGAGTTAGACTGGAAATGGATCTAATGGTTTCGAGATACAACGCCAAGTATAATATAACCTACAAATAAAAGCCATTAAAAGGCAAAGGGGTCCGAACATATCAGTTAATATCATGCGAAATTTGGAGAATCACAAGGTTAATAAAATACATTGAAAATTTTCACTCAATTTTATCATTGGCCACCATACGATCTCTGTGTATAACTTCTGTGTGCGTCGAATGGTGTGGTAACTTTCCCACCTGGTCTGATTGAACACGACATTCGAGAAGACGCAATAGCGCGTGCACCACATGCTACGTCACAGGGTTGTTAACCCAAATATGAACTAACTTTATGCTGCGTTTATGGTGTGCTAAGCGATAAAATGTGGACTAGATACCACGAAAAGTCGATTTGTGCCCTACTTCCACGGGAAAAGTAAAGCATAATAGCCCGATTGTCATTACTAAAATGTATTTCCTTTCCGAGCCAGATTGCACAGTTAGCTTTTTTTGAAACTGACAATATCACGTGACCACATGCGTTTCAGATAACGTTACATCATCACCCGGGTGATCAGCTCTGACGTCGATATCTATTTTTAGCAGAAATCCTATTTTACTTATTTATAGATTTGGAAAGAAAGATCATGTAAATCGACTTTTTTGTACTCTCTATCAATTGAGGTAGTGCTATAAACAGCTTTCAACTAAACCAATGTATGAGTTAATGAAGGGATTATGCCAAAATTCCCAAAACAATAGTACAATGATGTAACATGTATAGTAGTGTTTGGAAATCGGTTGCAAATCATAATCGATCATCGGTGGGAATCGGTTGCCACACCCGATGCGATTTCACCGATTATAATCAGTTTATTAATCTACGCAGTGCTACGTTCACAAATGTTTGTTGATTAGTAGCTTACTTAATTACTCGATACTATAGTGTACTTGCTGCCACTTTCTACAAAACTTTTGTTTTTTTAAGGACAAAAGACAAAGTTTTCACTTGCTTTCTATTTTTATATGCTCGTAAACCTCACGGGCCGCCATTTTATTTTTTAGAGTGATTTACTTTTACGGCCGAATAAGTGTAAAAGACGGAACCTGCACCTTGATTTGGAGTGCGTTCGCACTCTTCTGTTAATCGAGTATGAGAGAATGGCATCAATTATCGACATCGAGAAGCTTTTACACGCCGCTAATCGATATCTTCCGATCATCGGCGCATCACTAATGCGTAGGAAAACTGTCTGTCCCATCTTAAAGGATGCTGTAGATGGTCAGAAGTATATTGGGCAGTCCGATAACTAAGTTGTCTGCCCTTGTGTACTCTCCGAATGCGCATGCGCACTCGCGCTGATTAAACGTCCGGGGTATAAGTGGAAATTTTATCAGCGTGTATAACACAAACATCGAGTGACATGGAAAGTTAATTTAAGAAAGAAAAAAACCGAAATGGAAAACGCCGAAATATTGTTGCATATGTAACGGTGTTCATAGCGGGAAGGTGGTCGAAAACAGAGCTGTTTCATTGCATCGATTTCATCTAAACAAACGACTGCGACGCATTTGGATGGTATTATAACATTCGCTTAACTGGTTACAGTTCGCCCTTGATCATGAACAGCTCGCCCTAGATAGGTAACAGTTCGCCCTTGCTTTATAACATGTCGCCTTCGGATATAAGTGTTTACATCAAGAAAAAAATAGTAAATTTGTTAATTTATTTATAACCATTCACATTGTATTTGTTTTCTTCTTCTTCATATACAGTATGAGCACTTCTGATATAAGTGTATACGCCACCCTTCGCCCTTAAATCTTTAAGAAATTAAGTAAAAAGAATGTAAACTTGTTAATTTATTTTTTATTATTTCGACACCATTCACATTAAATTTGTGCTTCCTTTGTCTCCTTATTTTTTATTATAATTAACATCGTATTATAAGCATGATAATACACGGACATCGTGCTCAAGTGGCTGGGCACGTGCTGTGTATTAATTTATATGTAATTGATGCTACATTCTTGTAAAGGGTATATAACATCAATTCAATTAAATTTAGTCAGTGTACATTATACTGATACATGTTCGTACTGATTTTTTTAGTCATAGCATACCACATCAAGTATACCAGCTGAATTGTCTAAAATTGTGTATTTCTTTTTTTCTCGTTAAGATGCATGGATTTTACTCTTTTACTTGGTTAAGTGGGGCTATACATGACCCATCTCCACCCACTGGATCCGTCCCGGCCTGATAATGTAATTTTATTCACTGTACACCTTCAATAAGTCAAACGTTAGTCGCGCTATTTGTATAAATTTGATAAGTTTACAGGCATCCACACGTGCTTGAATGTATAGTTTTTGCCTGATGTATCGCATTATAATGCACGGGGTTGTGTTCCGATGCTTTGTAATATATTGCTCATGCCCACGGCCCCGGTTAGTTTATTACTGCGCCTCGAATGAATTACACATTGCATCATTCTGTAATAAATCACACAATACATAACTCTCGTTCCTTAGCATGTTAAAGTTGTTGTCTTTATTTGCGACAAAATACACATAAAAGAAGAAAAAAAAAGAGAAGAGAATTGAATCTATGAAATGGCAGCGGATAATAGATGTAAGATAACTGGGCCCAGTTTTCCTGTATATGACAATCTTGAATCTAAACCGATCGCAATGGAAGGAACATAACTTGAAGCACATCTCCAAATGTATTTATTATCTTTTTAAATGCTTAACTATAATTTATAACCAAATTAATGGTATGTTGGTACTCACAAGAATAGTCGCTTTGACAAAAAAGCCAGTTGACAAATCTATCAATTTGGCAAAAAATCTTTGTCAGTCCAATAAAACTTCGCCTCATATAGACTTTGATAACTTTATAGATCGAAGGTGCAGCAATTTATATTCAGTTCTTGAAGGATGAGCCATCCAGAGCATTTAACTTCATTCTCATATGGCAGGATAGGTTGTGAGTTATTAAAGATGTTGCTGCACAAATCCAGATCACTTTGGGTATATTATCACATCTTTAAAGTAGTATCCGGCAGTTTTGGCCACATCTTTCTTTCTCAAATAATCAATCAAGTCATTGTTACCTGAAGATTTTCTGCAAATTGATGTTCACTGATGCCGTAGGTTTGTGTGAACAGTGATGCATAAATCCGCACTTGTCCTTGCAAACAGGTATTTTCTGTCTGAGCCACAATGCGGAGATAGCAATATGTGCAGTGTTAAAAATCGTCTTTACTTAGACTCAGGTATTACTTTAGGCAGAAATTATGCTTAAAGTAGTGGTGAGATATTATTACATGCATTTGATATAGTCAAATTGTCGGCTACCACCTTTACGTATACCACCTTTACGTATACCACCTTTACGTATACCACCTTTACGTATACCACCTTTACGGATACCACCTTTACGTATACCACCTTTACGGATACCACCTTTATGTATACCACCTTTACGGATACAACCTTTACGGATACAACCTTTATGGATACCACCTTTACGGATACAACCTTTACGGATACAACCTTTATGGATACCACCTTTACGGATACCACCTTTACGGATACAACCTTTACGGATACAACCTTTACGGATACAACCTTTACGTATACCACCTTTAGGATACCACCTTTACGGATACCACCTTTACGTATACCACCTTTACGTATACCACCTTTACGTATACCACCTTTACGTATACCACCTTTACGGATACCACCTTTACGGATACCACCTTTACGTATACCACCTTTACGTATACCACCTTTACGTATACCACCTTTACGGATACCACCTTTACGGATACCACCTTTACGGATACCACCTTTACGGATACCACCTTTACGTATACCACCTTTACGGATACCACCTTTATGGATACCACCTTTACGTATACCACCTTTACGGATACCACCTTTACGGATACCACCTTTACGGATACCACCTTTACGGATACCACCTTTAATCGACCGATCTTAAGGGGATAGTTTAACATAGTTTTAAGAACTTGTCGCTCAACTCGTTTGCCTCTACATCCTATAACCGGTTCATGGATTGTAAAGACACATATTTTACATTTATATATGTTTAAACTTTCTCATGAACTAAGGAATATTTATTAAGCAATGAATAATATTGATCAGCAGTTTTGCACATTTCCTGATTTGAGATGACAATTTTAATGTCTCAGTTGGTTACAGCGGGTCGTAACGGTTCGTGTGTTTTGTCTGGTTCCAGGTCGCATATCACAGCAGCAGAGCTTTGTTGTGCTTCTTGAGCTAGACCCAGGTACAGCACCCTTGTCAGAGAAACAGTTGTCGCTGGTAAGTCCCATTTTTACCTGCGTCTGCTGACGGTATTGTTTATATATTTAAGTATTCTGACGCATCTTTATATATATATGCAAATTAAATTGGCGCAAGATTTGCTTAATTTTACATTGATGTCAAATGATCCTTTTGGCTAACGTCATGTACATACACGCATGTTCGTTCTGTAGAGGCAAAGTTTGCTTAATATATCTCCTTCGTATTTTGTAAAACATATTTAATGGCACTGAGTTTCTGGTTTGTGTGCTACATAACTTACTTGTATACATAAAACTGCTTTAACATCACCGTTCACTGTACACTCTCTGCCCACAAGGTGGATGAGGAACTGATATCTGGACACGAAATCTACGCACGGTTTCGACGTCATGCTCATCTGGGTCCCGTTAACGTCATCCAGTTACGCTCTGACACGTTAACGTCGTCCACATTCCGTTCCCTTGTCAACCCGAACAACACGTGTATGCAGTACAAACTACCCCGTGTAGTCAGGCGGACCGCGCTTCTAACGTACCTGCTACAGAACAGGGTCAAACCACTTGACCCCCAGCTGGTTCCAACATGAACTTCCGGATGTGACATTGCGGCACAGCTTATGTGTTTATACCCGAATACAAAGTACGCCAAAGTGCTTTGATAGTGCTATTATCATCATAACACTGTGTTTTGCGCCGATGGCGCATCGACAAGCGTGTTGGGTTTTCATGCTTAGATGGCGAGTAGTTACATGGTGTAAGTATCAGAAAGGCAGCTAACGTAATATGTATCATTTCAGTCATTCGGATTGGTAACATCTCCAACAGCCTGCACTGCAGCCATAATTATACACCATAAAATGTACATTATATTGGCCCTTTGATGCTTAAAATTGAAAAGGCAAGTCAATAAGCTGGACAAAAACATGTAGGTGTCCTTTAATTTATATTCAGACAAAGATATAACGTTTGTATACTTAATGGCTGTGAAAATGTCATATTGAGTGTTATGAGAGGAAGACAATGATCTTATAACGTACATCGGTTATTGGAAACATGTGTTCAGATGGTGCTATGATTTTGACAAGACAAGTATGGCATTGGCTGTACGTGTCCGTCGTAGAACAGCATCGGATATTGTCAATATTGACAAATAAAAACAAAGAATACTCTTCGACAGGTTCTATCAAATTGCAAAGAAGGCGGTAATGATTTATTGCGTTTTGATAATTGGTTAAATGTCAGCCTATCTTCTGGACATGTTTTGAAAAGGACTGGTCACAAGCGAGCAGGAGTGTGGTCAGAAGTGAAAATTAATTATTAAGTAAAAATGGTGTTGCTATTTTCTTAAGCATTTATATCTTGTATTATTGAAGAATCATCGTGTTGCCAATTTGAGATATTGATATTAACAGCATGTGAGTTGTTGTTTTTCTGTTGTTTTTTTTGTTTTGTTTTTTTGTTTATGGGCGTAAGTGTTTCACTGAATCAAAGATGGAATATTAATGGTAGGAAGCGGAAAATGATTATTTTAGCCTGACGGTTACTTTGACTGAAGCACAACAGCTTGAACAAATTTGCAGCGTGTTTCCATTCTTAAAAGTTATATTTAAAACCTGATTATGCTGGTGCTTCTTGACCCGTCAAGTTGGTCTCCGACAGTCTGCCTGTATCAAATAAACGTCAGAGTATACTGTCCCTTATTAGGAGAATCTCCTTTTATTTCTGTATTAACTTATTCCGTAGTGTAAATCCAGGCAATATTGAATACTTAATCAATTGTAAAACATTGCACATCGTTTTAAAGTTGGCTTCAAATGTTCATTCTTTCTAATTCTATACATAAACACGATTTCTGCTACAATGAAGTGGTTCCCTTTTCACTTGGCTATACGTCATCAATAATCAGTATTTCGCGAGATATTCACAAGTACATGTATTATTTTTGGTTGGTTGCTAGAGAAAACAAGCCCAAACTGTAAAAGGAACAACAACGTCAATTAACAAAAACAACAAAAACACACAAAAAAAACAAACTTCAAGGACAATTCTATGAGTACCTGTATACAAAGACCCGGTTGAGGGAAATGGTATTAATGAGTATTGTTACACAAAACCAGTTTGGTGTTTGTTTGTAGCATCTACATGCATTTATACAAGAAATAGCTAGGATGAGAGACATGCAAGGCGCCGTAGAGAGCATGCGCTTAAAACAAGAATATGACTATCGTGGGAACTAAAGACTCTCTTACACTGTCGATTAATTACGTAAACATTTGACAATAACGAACCATGACTCTTATGCGAACTCGAGTATTTGCTGTATTGTTGGTTTCCATGTTCTCTTCTACATTTGTAATTACAAGCTGCATTGCTAACATCGGTATACTCGGTTTCTTTTGTTAAACAATACTTCGCAAAACAGCTGCGAATTCCTATAAATGCCAACTACTTTTATAATTGCAAGCTACACATTATTGTTGCAAGCTACAATGTTAAAAACGGACTACTCCGTTCTTTTCATTGAAAAATCTTTCACAGGACAGTTGAGATTTCCTGTTTTTGCCAGCTACACTATCGTCTCCACAAAATTCTATAATTCTATAAGAGGCACTTCTCTAAAGAGTGGCACTAAAAACGTCGTTTACCAAATTAGGAACCGTATTTTTATCAAGATTAGAAAGTCCGCTGAACGGACCTTCTCCATGTGCAAATATCAGTGTGCATTCCATATATAGGTGTCGCAATCTGGGCCTGATGCGAAGCATGTTGATGAAGAAGTTAGCACATAAACTGTATCATTTTGTTCACTGTTTATGAAGTAAGTAGCACCTGTAGAGTATTATTTCTTAACTGTTGATGAAATAGTTGGCACATGTACCGTATTATTTCGTCAACTGTTGATGAAGAAGTTAGCACATGTACTGTATTATTTCGTTAACTGTTGATGAAGTAGTTGGCACATTTACTGTATTATTTCGTCAACTGTTGATGAAGTAGTTAGCACATGTACTGTATTATTTCATCAACTGCTGATGAAGTAGTTGGTACATGTACTTTATTATTTCGTTAACTGTTGCTGAAGTAGTTGGTACATGTACTTTATTATTTCGTTAACTGTTGATGAAGTAGTTGGAACGTGTACTATATTATTTCCTTAATTGTTGATAAGTATTTGGCAATTGTACTGTATTATTTCGTTAACTGTTGCTGAAGTAGTTGGCACATGTACTGTATTATTTCGTCAACTGTTGATGAAGTAGTTGATACATGTACTGTATTATTTCGTTAACTGTTGATAAAGTAGATAGCACATGTACTGTATTATTTGAATTTATTTCGTTAACTGTTGATAAAGTAGATAGCACATGTACTGTATTATTTCGTGAACTATTCTATAACGTATATGTCACAATTTTAAAAAATGGGTTTCTATGTAAGATTCAAATTGTAAACTGTTTTTTCGTCTTTTTTATTAATATAATTCTTTTAAAATAATTTGTAATGTTTGAAAATGGCAACATTTATTTTGTAAATGTAAATGTACTTATTATATATATTTTATATTATTTTTAGCAAATATATTGATAACACAATATTTTTGTGACTGTAAAATTGGTCAAAACGTGAACTGAATAAAATGATATGTTATTGTTTCGGCGATATTCATTTTAATTATAATTCGCGTCATCCATTTTGCCATGGCAACAATACAAAGAAGAAGACTTTCGGGTGGTAAGATGGATCGTCCCCTCTCAATAATTACTAGTTTGGAATCTTAAAGCATCAATGTGAATGTATGCATAACCTCAGAGGTCCACCGACTAGTTCTGTTTGTTTGTTCAGTTTATCGTCCCGCCAACAATATTTCAGTTATCAGGAGACGGTGTCCACTTGAAGCAGATATAATGCTGCCTATGTGTATAGCATGCCGTGAACACCTTTCATGATACAACAGCCAGTTACATTATCCTGACACCAGGCCAACCAGTTGTTGAACTATCCTTATATTTGCCTGAGTGTTAGCAAGGGAGCTAGCTATACCACTACCAATGTTAACGACTTTGGTATGTCGCGGCCAGGGATCGAACCAGGGACTCACGTTCTTGGAGCCGACGCTCTACCGATTGCGCTACCAGGTCCGTGACTGGTTCTGTATAACTTGATCAAGAGCTGCGGTATATATGGTAAGGATGGCGGGACCGGCGCAGAGAAATTTGGTCTACAACATTCCTCAGTAGTTCGGGGTCAAATGCTGAGTCATTGAGAGAGATGGATCCAGGGAGGGGATGGACCCCCCCCCCCACACACACACACACACACTCCCACTCCACCAACCAGGTAGAAGACTAGAATTGTGAAAATACATACATGTAAGCTTAACAGATACTAAGCTTTTAGTTAATTTTGTCTGTTGACTGCTTAGGTCGAAGTTATGGCCCTTGAGGTTCTGGAACTGTAATGGTGACCTTCCACAATCCTTATAATGATACTGTTTCTTGAATCTATACTATAAAACACATCGTATGGTGAATTTTTAAGGAAGTTTACCGTTTGGAACTTAATTTATGTGCATTTTTATAAAGTGACCCTTGATTTTCAAAATCACAGTAAATTGTGCTGGGACAAAAATGAAAACGTACATTACTTTTTCATATTCTACTGTTCTATATTAAAATTTTAACCAATTTTCCTGTTACACAATCATGTCATGATAAATCAGAACAATAAGATTACACTTTGGACAAATACTTATAAAAATACAGAGCTTTGCATACATGTACCCCCAAGCAAGAATCCGAGTTTTTTTGGGGGTCTGTTTAAAAATTTACTCTATCTATAAAAGCGAGCGTCAAACCTGATCCGGCGATGTTTTCTGCTGTTGTCATTTTGCACACACCGTTTGCCACCAGAGTGTGTAATCTTGGCATATTTTGATCCTTAGCTTTTAAATAACGCTGATTATTGTATATAGCCTTTGCACAAAAAAAATGTGTTCAATTAGTTTCACTGACGACAAGTTACAAGCAATATACAAAGACCTCAATGCTTGGAGAAATGGGTAACCCAATGACGTCATGGAAAACCCCTATCACGTGGTGAAAAATTACTAAAAATAGCAAATACGAAACTTGACGACGAATGCTATTCAAATAAAACCGGATCATACCGAGTGCCGATGTTCCAGAACCTTAACTGTGTATGTATGTATATCCAGTATTTACTGCAATAAAGTTAAATGGATCTTGATTCATAACTACCCCACCACACCACCACCACCACCCCAACCAAAATTTTCTGGACACGCCTCTGATCATTGATCATGGTATTTATTGTTCTTTTTTGCCAGGTAGGATTCGAACAATTTCAATGAGACATTTATAAGCTAAAACCATCATGAATGAGTTAAAGTACTTGGGAATGTAATTGACAAAAAGATGTCAGTTTTTGGTAATATTACTGAAACGGTCAAGAAACACAAACAGGATTTTAATGTAATAAACTGCTAAAAAAAGGTGTGAAGTGTATGCTGGGAAACTGCAATGAAAAAAAAGATAAGCTTGTTTTCACATAATGTTGGGGTTGGGATTGAGATTTGCCGGCATTTTTGCCGATACTGTGCAGCGATATTTCCATCATTATAGTACAGGGACACTTAAGGTGCCCAGGGACTGTTCCCGGCCGGTCCAATATACTGACATTGACGAGTCAGGCGTAACGCTGTCCTCTTAGCCCCAAGAGTGTTAGGAGGGAAGCCACTACTACCAAATTTAAAGTCTTTTTGTTTGACCCGGCCGGGGTTTGAACCTGCCTCCCGATTCGCAAGACGACGCTCTACCACTTGAGCTATTGCGGTCGGTACATAATGTTGGTGAAAGGGAATGCACCACAATGGAAATGTAAAAAACACAGATTTAACCATTTAAGAACTTGCTTACGCAAAGAAGGGACATATACAAGGGAAATCTGTAATGATGTAAAATTATACACATGGCAAGTCTTCCTGCTGTAGGAAGTATTGAAAAGCTCTGAAAAGTTTCTTTCTTTATAAGTTTCATCTATTAAGTATACAACACTGCACAGTAAAATAAAGAGAAATAAACTTGTTAAAAGATAATAATACAATATAAAATGGCAATATAACTTACATAAGGTTTAGCAGTTCCCACAATCTTAAATTATTAAAGATAAAGTCAATTAAGTTTTATACCTCATTCATTAAGAAAAACTTAAAAAAAAATGATTATAATATTAACATATTAATAAATAACAAATACAATTTTAAGCGTTTAACCCTATTCCACTTCAATAAGTTAATGTTTCATAGTTTATTAGGATATGAAGGTGTAGCATAAAGTCACTAATTGAATAATTACAAGAAACTTTCATCTATTACATTTTACTTAAATGCTTGAGATGCTATGTGAAAATAGGAAAAGAGAAGAAATATAAAACAACAACACAATAAAATTATGACCAAAATTCTATTTAGTATTCTACTTCAGTATTAAAGTGCGTTGTGTTAGCTCACAATTAAGAGTTTTGAATATTTATTAGCACTAATTTGCATAATTAGCAAATTCAAATCTAAACTTAATAAAAGCATTAATCGAAGGCACAGCCTTACGTAAAGTTATCATCATGCTTTTTTAACACATTGGCGTGTTAAAATTAAATTAGGCAAACTCAGACACAATTTATGAAACAAATCATACAAACTAAAAAAAAATGGACCAATTCATGCAACACTTAAACGAACGCGTATCAGAATTAGAGGGGTGCCTATTAAACTTTTAAAACAGTACAGTTTGTTTAAGTAATGAATATATTCTAATTAACTTGTCAAAATAGACATCTATTTTGAGATTCTCATTAAGATACATGAATATTAATGTTGGTTAATTTGCATAATTAATATTTTAAAATCTAGGTTCAGTAATAGCCTTCACTAAAGGAACGATATAAAAATTAGTTTTCAATTTTATGGTTAGTTATAGCAGCAGACTTATATCCGAATTATGCATTAAGATTGAATGAACAAAATTTGGACGGAAATAACAAAAATAAATCGTTAAAAAACAATAAATTGAGCCAAATCATACGAAACTTAGACCAACATCTAAGCATACCCACCTCAAAATTTCATGATGGTTGCCATGGCAACCATCAGTTGTCATATAGGTATACATTTATGTATTCTGTTTCTAGTCACCCTAGTGAACATTTGGTACCCATGAAAAAAAAAGAGCTGGTGTTTGTGGGGGTCGGGGTGGGGCGATAACCATACCTTGCTGCCGGACTAATACACGTTTTATGTAGTTCCCTTTCATGCGCATATAAAATAGCGCAACCTTGCTTCAAAGCTGTGGAGTGCATATCCAGCATAGTCACAAATTTGCGTCTTTAAGGAGTTAACTGGATCAGGTTACTAGAAAGCTACACTTTTAAGGTTATTTATGCATGTGAACACCTCAGTGTGTGTGTGTTTTTTATACGTTGTGATATATTTTGTATCACTCCTTGACATTATCTTGGTATCGTATCCATGATCAAAACAAAGTTACCAGTGCAGTAGGGCATCGTAAAAATCTCCCGGATCATATCTATGTTATCATTTTATCCATACTATCCTATAATTGTTGCGTGTATATACATTTGACATACTTTGGACTTTGGTATACTTCAGTTCCATTCAAATATAAACAGACCACTTTAGTCATTAATAGTTTTAATGTATTGTTTATAGTCCCAGTTAAAAATACAAAAATGCCGGCAAATTCCATCCCATCCTGTCCCATGTATGTTTCAGTGTCCACACAGATTTAGGGCACCAATGAGCAACATTTTTTTCAGTAATTTTTCAGATAACAATGACTTATTTGGTTATTTGAGAGAAAAAAAATAGTTCAAACTGTTGGATACCACCTTTAAGATCTGCAAAATATGGAGACTTTCTTGTTGGCATATTCAGTCAAATAGAAAATTTATGTCCATGGTCTCGTTGGTAGACTTTCTGGCCTGTTAATCCTCTTTATACACGGCCCTTTAACGTCTGGGTCCCGGTCGGGGCGAAAAGTTATTTGTGAGGTCTTCCAGCTGACTGGTGATGCGCCGGTGGTTCTACCTAGACATTTGTCGGGAGACTTTCTCAACCAATACTAGCTGGTCTTCGAAATTATGACCAAAACTGTGTCGCTTATATAAATTTCACAAAAAAATGTACAATTTATATTAAATTCACGACTTTTTCGTGAGATTTTGTAAATACTGGTTGTCGGACAGTACAGCAATCTGTCTTGAATCAGCAATAAATCTCGAAAAGCGTCCTCACATTAATAACATTTTTTATTTCAAGTCAAATCACGTAGCGTGTCAGATTCTAAATTATTTATCTAAATAGCCCCTCAGTTTAGCAAATATCGCGAATAGGGGTCTCGTCTTGTAGATCGAGATATAAATCAGCGCATGTGCACTGGATGTTTGAAAGGGTCTATTCCAATCGGAACACCTCGGATAATTCATGAATCATCTTTCGAATGTACGTAGGTAGTCGGATCACCTCGGCCAGTTTCCTAAATGGGACTACTTTTGTGGCAGACGTCAAAACGTAGATGGCAGCTCGGATGACAGCTCACTACAGTACGATGCCTGTAAAACTCCATTTTGTGGAGCTTTCAAATTTAAATCATCCAATTTAATTTACCCAGAGCTGCAGACTCGCAACTGTCAAACGATGGCATCGTTTATATTTTGTGCGAACTACATTTTAGGCATATTCTTCTTCCGATTTCCGGCAAACAACACGATCGAGATTTCAGTACATTGCACCAGATACATCCGAGGGATGATTGCACCGAGGACGAAAATACTCGTGGAGTTCCGATTGTTAATATAAAAGTACGTAAAGGCTACGTCACAACCGCAGGTGCATTAAATCGAGGCATTATGATTGGTCTAAACTAAAATACTTACAAATAAATGATTGACAGAAACATGTACAAAAGTAATTAGTAGTTTACAAACTTTGTAACAATTATGGCGGCTAAATGAACATAATTACACCTGCCTTCTATGGTAGCTTGAGCATATACTTTCACGTCAAGGAGCAATAACTTGGTAACGTCAGAATCATCTCGCCGTTCTCGGCGTTTCACGCCAGCAACGAGACTGTGTGCGGGATCCATTTCAACGTCTTAGATCTATATAAAGCAAACGTTGCCATGGTGATATTAAAATTATTAAAGTTGGTTTTAGTCGACCTTTACATTAAGAAAATTAACAGAAATAATTTGCACAATGAGATTTTATATGTTTATGCTTTGTTTGAATTCGAGAAAGACAGTGCTCCATTTCCAGATTACCGCTTCAAAGGAGTAGCTATACAACAATATTTAAGCTTCTGTCGGTATGAGCTGACTGTCTTTTTGTCACTAATTTGGTTGACTTTTCTATAAGGGGAGCGTTTAAGTAGCATACAATAATTTCAAACCTCAGCACAGTTACTGAAGAAATAATGTGTACTAGATATCGTGAGGAGTTCGTTCCAATAAAAATATAAAACAACAAAGACTGTACACAAAAGTAACGTTTGATTACTATCAACCTCAGCCATGGCTTTTATTTAAGAAGGATTTTTAAGATAATTTTTTTCAAAATTTACATCAAGACGAACCCCACACGTCATTAACCTAATACCATAGCCTTAAATAGTACTTGATGGAATAAATAAAAAGCCATGACAGTCATTCCAAATTAACAACACACCGAAAGAAGGGCAATAAAATATCATATCAAATGTTGGTTATAAATTCGCTCGAGTTCAGTGGTATCCGAATCTTAGAAAAACAACCAAAGGTGTTACGCATGACAAGGAAACGCCCATTTGAAAGTTAGTATAGGTCTGACAATTTGAAATCTCTAACCAGAAAGTACATCTTCAAGGAGTAAGCAAACGGAAAAAGAAAACAGGACGTATCACTTAAGTTGTTGCATATGAAAAAAGAAGTGTAAGGAGCATTTCATTTACACAGTTCGTTGTTGATAAAAACACAATCAAACATTACATGACACATGAGGTAAGAATTACGAAAATTCAAAATAGTGACAGTCTTGCGGTAAAAATGCAAGCCAAATGAACGTAATCTATAACATGCATGCAGATAGACTGTCTGCACAATACCTAATGACTTCAATACTGACATACTCTCCGTTTAATCTGCTTTGAGAATAAAGGAAGGACTTAATCATTACCAGCATAAAAACAGCAGCAACAATTTATAATAACACATGGGGAACAGAAGGACAGATGTATGTGTTCCAAGGCTCCGCCTGTAAATATCTGTTTCACGGTTGCTTTTGCTGAATACATTAATTTCAGTACAACAAACGAAAATAAAAAATGAAAAACTATTTAAAAACAGAACGTCTTGAAACGGAGTCATATACAATTGCCATTGTTAAAACTAGGATTCACGAAAGAAGAGTACAGCGTTGCAACAGCGAGCAGTTGCCAATCACGAATTTTGCAGTTGAATAAGAAGTAGAATGCCGCTCTTGTATATAGCGTCAATTACCAAACATATGAATAGAATAAACATATTAAAAAACTAATGAATAAAATTAAATATAAATAAAATTAACACGAAATTTTTCCAATCAATTCACTCGACCGTAATATTGACGCATGCGCACAATAAAAAAAGACCGCTGCTGTCGAGGTTACTCTCAGCTAGTACTATCAAGGGCAAAAAAGTTGTTAATTTGTTCAATTATTAAAATTATTAATTTATTATTATTATTATTATTATTATTATTATTATTATTATTATTATTATTGTTATTATTATTATTAATGATTTTATTGCTATTAATAAGATTACGAATATTTTTATAAATGAAATTATGGCATTTTTAGCCCATACTGTACAGCGACATTTCTATCATTATAGCACAGGGGCACTTATAAGGTGCCTAGGGACCGAACCCGGCCGGTCCATTATACTGACACCGACGAGTCAGTCGTATTGTTGTCCCCATCGCCCCGAGCGTTAGAAGGGAAGCCTCTACTACAAACTTTAAAGTCTTTGGTTTGACCCGGCCGGGGTTTGAACCCATGACATCCCGGTCCAAGCCAACGCTCTACCACATGAGCTAGTGTAGCCAGAAATTATGGTGTAGCAGTGTATCCGTCGATGTAGAAATAATCGTTGATAAATAATTGACTTCTGCAAACCTATATTTGGTGCATTCGTCTCAACCCTTTTCGTACTTAATGAAACACTCAAGCATTTTGACATAAGCAGACATAAACGCTTTCCAGTCCAGTATGTCGCCACTGAAAAAAAATTTTTTTGCGAATTGTAGCTTTCAAATAGATTCAGTTGGTTTCGTCTATAAAAGAAGATGGAAGCGAGACGTGCAAACATTAGTACTATTAGGAAAGGATTTCTGCTAAAACATAATAACTTGACATGTCAGGTTTTTTATTGGACTTCCATCGTGTTGCTGAGCGGACAAAACATCTAATAAGTGACAGGTTTTTTGAGTTCATGCACTACTCTGTACTCTGAGAATAACAGTTCCAGTAATAGTGCAGATATGTCGATTGAACTCTCGCACTAAGAGCTGAATGTGGGCATTGCCAATATTGGCAAAATAATCCAGAATCATTCTCTATTTAATCTTATTTGATTATCACGTTTATAACTTATTTCTTTTCTTTAAATTATAATAAATTTTACTTAAATCTATTTAAATAAAATTTATTTTTAATACAAATATTGTATCGTTTTATCATTTCTGTTTTCATACAAAACTGTTGATTTATGCATTAATCATGACAATGTTGTTTCACTGTATGCTTAAACTTTACAGGATGGAATATTATAATTGATCATTAATTGAATTTATAAACTTATTAATTACAATTTTATCTGATAGCTTTCTACCAATAATTGAATGTGTAAGTATCTCTGTTAAGTCCAATCGGAATGCATCGAACAGGGCACTAAAATAAATATATACATGGTTTTGCTTGTAACGCGGTCGATATGTGTACTTTTAAGGCCCGCATTTACCAACCATTCTTTAGTCTAAGTCATGACTTAAGCACAAGTCACAAAATTCATACCAACAAAACTAAGCTTATTTATGAAGTTTCAACGTGATTTTAAGCTCAAAGTAGCAAAGTTAAAGTGTCATGCAAAACAACAACAACAACAAAACAACAACTACTTAAAAAACAAACAGATATGTAGCTAAATACATAATTAAGTTATTGTGGATTGGAATTCGTGACTTAAACAGTGCTTAACTAAGAACAGTTGGCGAATACTGGCCTAAATTAAATTTCTTGTGACATTTTTTTTTTAAATTCCTCTCTTGGTTTTAATTTCTTCGGCTTATGTTCTACAAGCCCATACGAACCTTAATAAAAACCTTGTAAATGTTGTTTAAGATGCTCTTCCTTTTGCGGTAAAATAATAATAAAAAACTAAATATCTCTCTCTCTCTTTCACTCTGTCTGTCTGTCTGTCCCTCCCTCTCTCCTCTCTCTCTACAAAGATGAGAGGCTACAATACTCTCTCCTAAAGTCCCTCTCTCTAATCCCTTCTCTCTATTTCTATAAGAGAAAAGAAACCTTCCCCTCTCTCTCTCCTCCTACCCTCCTCCCTCCATCTCTCTCTTCCCCCCATCCTGAAAAGAGACTCTCTCTCTCTCGTCTCTCTCTCGAAAGCTCTCTCCATCTCCCTCTCCCTCTCTCTCTCTCCTCTCTCCTATCTCCTCTACTCTCTCTCTCTCCCTCTCTCTCTCTCTCTCTCTCTCTTCCTCTCTCTCTTTTCTGTCCAGAGGACTTTCGAATGAAATAAAGAGTTGTATCGTCTTAGAGCGCAATTCGGAGCAAGACTATTCCGACAGAATGGCCAGAACTTCGAGAGCTCGACAAATATATCAAATTTGGCAAGATACCAAACGAAAATAGCCATGCAAAATCTAGCTCGGATTAACATACAGAAATCAGCAAAACGCAAAAACGAAATTTGCTTTCTGATGTTAAGCGATAAAGCCGAGAAGAAAAACAACCAAAAAAATGTAATAACCTTGGCAAACGTTGCTCATTTTAATGTAAAGATCCTAAGACAAATTACCTGCCGGCGCGTCGCCGTAAATAGGATGATGGATTGATAAATTACTAGTGTTAGCCGATTTGGTTATGGGATAAGGGCATTAACCAAAAAATAATATTGATGTGTAGGAGGTTTTTCTTGATTCATTGATATTGTTGCGACACGACAGACGCGGTATGTCGGACTAGTTGAGAGACAGATATAAGAAAGATTAAAAAGATTAGGCTAGCATTATTTAGCAAACAGATAAGTGCATTTTATCCACATTGATTTATGTATTACACATTAATTGCAAAAGATTAGCGAGAACCAAATTGTTGTATTAAAATTCTATAATAAATATGTTTAGTAAATCTATGAACATTCGCTATGCCAAATGCGACAGATATTGTAAAAATCCTTATTACCGAACGTAAAATAATAAATAAATAGATAAAAAAAAATGAATAAATGAAAAAAATACATATATAATATATAAACAAATAAATAAATAAAAAATAAAAAATAAATAAATAAATATACAAATAAATAAATAAATATTTTTTTTTATTAATTAATGATCATGCATTTAAATTTATGCTTCTATTGTATTTTTTTTTTCTTTATTTAATATGTTTATAAAAGGAAATCCAATTTATCTTGTCACAAAACCGTTCTGTCTTTGGCCATAGTATTACTTTCCCCACTTTATTTTGCTATTGTGGTCATATTATTTATAGTCATTTCAACTTTTCGAACTAAATTGCTTATTTTTCTCGTTTCTTTTTTTGTATACGTGGTATGCCAACAAGGTATGGTTGTACTGACATCGTACAAGGGGATTACGAGTGCCTTCAATATTGTAACCACTTCTGCAATAATTTTGGTGCCTTGAATAAGACTGACTGATCAATATCCTGGATCAAAACAAAGTAATTACTAACTAATTAGGTGCCGTGCTATATCCATAAATTGTATTGTAATTTAACATACAGGTTTGGCATTATAGCTGATTAAAGCGCAAATGAGTTTACCAAAGACAGTCTGAACAAGATTTATCACTGAAGATGATTTTATATATAATTATCATATATAATACATAAACGTGATATATACTCGATAATGTAGCGACGATTTATATAAATTCGATGTGGTGCGCGTATGCACTCAGGCAGGCTTTCACGTGCAACTAGTTGCAAGCAGAAGCCTGTAGACGGACAGTTGTGTGACTACGTGATAACAAGCATGTGACATGACAGCATCATTTTTGTGATTAATCTAGCTATAATTAAACTACTCTTGCTCGCGTTTCTTTGGCTGAACTGCCAGACAAATCTCACATAATCAGTGTTTAAGGAATGCACATGCAGGAATGTATCCAGTGTCGGAGGTGGGGATGATTCTTATTTGTCCTCTGTGACATGCACTGTGGTGAGAGTGCAGGACAACCTAACGTTTAATTATAAGACTAATATTTCGTGGATGTGAAATTTGACTCTAAACGTGTAAAAATGAATTGGTCAGATATGAACACTTTTGATTTTTGGCAGGCTGGCCATAATCTGTTGACAAACAGTAGAATTATGCTCTAATGTCTGTTTATAAATATTTGATAAAATGTTCACACGTACAGCGTTAGGATAAAGCATTATACATGTTAAACATGTTATTAGTTTAGTAAGAAGAAAGTGGACTGTAAGACAGACATATAACCTATATGGATAGAGATTAAATCCAAACCTGACAGAAGAGAGCTTCGCGTGAAGGCCAGATATGAGGATCACTGTCTTTGACTCCTTACAGACACTTCTCGGAAAGTATATCTTGCAGATCTCAGCTTTTTAAGTACAAGGGAACAGCCAAGAGATCGAATCGAACTTGATGCCGCTTTTTTGCCAACTTAGACTTGACAAGAACTGCAAGGCCAGCAGTTTGCGGAGGAAGTTCCTTATCAGCATGGCTATATGAGTAAAAAGATTCACTGGCTGATTGGCGACGCGCTGGAGCGCGACGCCTATGTTATAGACTGCTCACTGAAATTTGCAAATGGGGAAAGTTTGTTTTGCGGACTTTCTAAACCTGATCAATACGGGTCCTTATTCGGTAAACGGTGTTCTGTTTTATCTTTTTGTTTTAATATTTATTTTTGTGTGTCTGTAACTTTCAAAATTATCAATAAGATACTAAAAAAAAAACAACAACAAAAAACACTACGTGCGAGAAAAATGCTATCTGAATAATACTTATTTGTGTAATGTGAGGCTGATGCGCATGTGCTTTTTTGCTAGTACACTTTAGTTTTATAGTTAATTATAATAATTTTGCATTTTTTTTCTACATATGTAACATCTTAGAAAACCTATTAAATGGTGTCGAGTTTTGCTTTTTATTTTGTTTTAAACCATTCTATAGTCTCAGGAAACATAAGTTATACAGTTTTTTTCTCGAAAAAATATAGTATACTGAAAACTTTCAAATAAAAACCATAAGGTTTTACGTGTCTTTGATTCTTGCTCCCATATTGCTTTAATCTCTTTACCTCTCCAATCTTTCAGGTCGCCTTTGATGCTTCGCGTCAACGACTTTTCATGGAACTTGCATTCAAATCGTCTTCGACCGTTCCGTACATGTTCGGAAAAGAACCCCGAAGGGAAGAGTGTTGACACACCGGGGTACTGGGAACGTGCTCCGTTAATTGTTCGTAAAGTTGCTCCTGCACATTTATAAAAGTTAAGTTGCCACTTAATAACTCAAGCAAATAATAAAAATAGTTTATTTTAAAAAATAAATTTATTATTAGACTTTTACAGTTAAACGCAAGTTTTCACATGAAATCAGGTCTACAACACACAAATTTGTATTGAAAGGTCCGCGCGGTTTATAAAAATAGCATTTCAATATTTTGCTGTAGCTGTGCATTTTAGCAACGTGCTTATGATTACAGATTGTGTATAATAGTCTTTGGGGATTGGCTGTCTTCTTGTCGGGGCTACTTTTCCCACATATAACCTCCAGGACCTATTTCTGAATGTAAAATAGCCAGGGTGATCCGAAATGATAATTGTACACTTTACAAAAAAAAAAAAAACAAAAAAAAAAAAAAAAAAAAAAAAAAAAACACCAACAAAACAACAGAACAACAAAAGTGCTAATTGATGCTGCACTGTTAACTCCGGGAGTTTTATATAATTTATATCAATTAACATGATGGTTTAGACGTCAAGAGTGAAGCTTATTATTTACAAGATTAGACAACAACATATAGCCTGACTAAATGCATACATGTTTTCCGTCTTACGTTGGAAATTAGTCGCATTTTTATTTCAGAAGTATCGATGATCTGTTTATTCCCAACTTAGGACTATATCTTTGGAACAGCCTTCCTCCTGATTGGATGCTGACGCAAAGCAACTCCGGATGAATATCAAAGCGGCTCTCATTGGTTGATAATGCTGACGCAAAGCAACTCCGGATGAATATCAAAGCGGCTCTCATTGGTTGATAATTCAAGAAAACACCGTATTGTGCCTATCAAACGCCCCCACCGGTAACATTAATGCCAGAAAATAAATACCTTGTAAACGTCGCATATCTTTTTAAAGATTTTTCTTGTCTGTTTTATTTTTATCAATACGAAACTAAACAAGGGCCGTGTATTTATCGCCTTCCTCTCTGTATTATTATCTGCAATGGATTCTTGTTTTTTTTTTTCATTTTTTTAGCGTAAATTAAGTTTTGGAAATTGTGGCTCAACCCCTTTGTCCTATTTTCGTGGACAATATATATTGTTGACAGTAGCATAAAATTTAAGTGATAAAATATTTCTTTTACTCAACCTGCTGTTAAAAGAACTGTCTTATTCGTTATTTAATATAAAGTATCTGTTTTATTCAGATGCCTAAACATTTTGTCTATGTGCATGTACACAATATGCACTAAGTTTTTTTAGAGGAAGGTTATGTTCCTTTGTTTCGTGTTTACATTTTTGTCGCTCTGGAAAGTTTCATTACATTGCTAGATTTCCAACGTGTTACGGAAAAGTAAAAAATAGATATATACTCTATCAGGAACACTGAGCAATTATAAATATATGAACTTTAAACCTATAAACATTTGGAAACAGGTTATAGAAAAAAGAACAATTTTAGACCTAGCAACGAAGACGTAATGGACTCTAAAGAAATATAATTTCAACGAACCTTATTACTACATACACAAGCACACTGCATATTTGCTGCAAAAATGGCAACGCTAAACAACAGTTATACGGTATTGTATTTAATAATCGGTTTAGTAAAATAGTGTTTACGTAATATATTTCATAGATTGCGAAGCTTAAGTTTTCCTTTCTTAAAGCGTATATAGGGGTTACGGCGAAGATAAATAAAGTTGGTATCCGACAGTTTGGGCCCATCGTCGGTTATCCCCCGTTACATTACTCCGCTATGCTGCGTTATGTACCCGTGGGACAATTGGCTAAGAAAATCTCGTAGTCATGAATAATTAATGAGGCAGTTTCATTGGTGCCTTAAGGAAACCACCACGGACAACTAGCCAATGAAATTACGTTTTGTGACTAAGGTTCGGTTTACCGTTCAAAATGGCGACCTCCATGAGTAGTAAACATGTGCGTTGGTTTCTATTTTCAGAAAGAAAATCCCAGTATGACGTCATTGAGATTGAAGAGTATTTTATTGTAACATGCGATTTCATTGGAAGAAGATTGGTCTCCCCTGCCTCATGCATATTCATGAAAACGAGATTTTGCTAGTCAAATTTCCCACGGTATGTATGGAGTGAAACGGAAGAAAATGCTGTGGTTGCCGACGATGGTTAGGGCCAGATTTCTTCTTCATTGATCCAAATTTATTATTTGACCTGACAAAGAGCACAACACCCCACTAGTCATTACAAATACGTATTTTCAGCCACGATGCACAGGTAACTATTTTTTAAACGAAGAAAACCACGTGCCCATTTACTTTGGAGATCACGTTGTATCTACATACGACCGATCCGCTCTGACGTCAGTATCTAATTATAGCAGTATTCTACATGGTGTTATGATTTGAAAAAAAATAACATTATGAGCGATTTTTCACTGTTAGTACGGTCTAACAATTGCGATGGGTTTAAAAAGTTTCATTTTTCTACAAAATTGTAACTTTCTGCAGAAATTGTCAAAAATCCTCTTGTGTTTTGCAAAAGAACCTACTAATTGCCAGGACTTTAAAGGGAAGAATAACTTGATTTGGTCAGAAGTTGTCTTTCTTTAAATAGAGCCACGAGTATGTACGAACATTGCCGAAGTTTTAATATCGGTACCAAACAATACGATTTGTGTTTTTTTTTATTATTATACAAGCTTAATCACGTTATATTTACAATTTACGCATATAATGATATAGAAATGAAATACATTGCAAAAAATATTTAATATACTATTCATTTTACATGTTTTTACATTTTACATTATTTCCGGTTAATTGGACATAGCCCGAAAGCTTGCAGCCAATCAGAATTCTTTTCTTAAACGACACTTATAAAATCTGCGCAATAAGCGGGCGGGAAAGCAATTTGCGCCAAATGTGTTGCTTGTTCGCTGCTTCTTAGACGTCTTTTAATTATTGAACTTTTAATTTGATTTTTTTTTTAAGTTTGTAGTGCCTGTTGTATGCATTAGAATTTAATATTGATCTGAAAGTGAATTTGTGGTAGTTATTCTGTGTTAATTGTTGACAATTGCTGGACGTGTTTTTCAAATTGTGCCCGAGCATGACCTGTCTTGTTTGTGATTAATAAACTCCACTTTGAACTGGATTTTTAGAATTAAAAGTAAACCGTTGTTTTTGATTTGTGTTAAGTGTGGACAAACGAAGGATTCGGCGGACGAAGAATGATACATGTAAGTACACAGACGTTTTATCACAATTGATCTTAATCTGTGTCTTGTGGTTTCTGAGTCTCATTTACTTGTGCTTTGTTCGCATCGAAAATGCCATTTTTTCCTGATTGCTATGGTTGATTTTTTCACCCAGACACACAAAATGTTATACGTACAGCTTAAATTATTGTTTGCCCTGTGAAATCAAGCTGAACACATGCTGTCTCGTGTCTAAAAATAACCCTGATCAGATATGGTCAGCTCAATCAAAGCACCCCGATACATGACTGTATTATTCTAGTGATGAAAAGAAACAATCAACATGTACAGCATTTGAATTCGCAATCCATTACATGCCACACGCTGTTCTTACGCAATGTCAGTTTTTGCTCTAATCCGACTAACGGTTCTTCTATTAACTGTAAAACAACAGATCTAGCGTAGTACAGATGGTAAAGTTAGTTCCCATGTAATGTCATAAACACTGACAAGGCATCCATCTTGGAAGGCAGAAGCTAATGCAGGCCGAAATCTGGAAATATGTGCTGTATTAAACTCACCACTGTGTTTTTTTATTTTTCAGTCTATTTTACTAAATAATTTTATATATTTTTATGTATTTATTCTTTGGCTGGCAAGATAAGGGATCTTCACTGATGTGGGAACTATCTATTGACCATGATACAAAAAATACATTTTCTCATGGTTTCGTTCATGTTCACAAATAAATTCTTGTCGATGATTCTGACTGTTTTTCTGTAATCAATATACAGTATACAAAACGTAAATATGAATAAACACTACATATAAACAACAAATAACAGGTACGATTATAGGCACGACTGAAAACAGTGTTAAATAAATATATGGCTACATTTAATAAGGATTATAGCGACGTCCAACTAATTGTGGAGGAGGAGCATCCCGGACAAATGTCTGGACAAAACAACTGGCGCACCGCCGCAGATCAGCTGGAAGACCCTCCCGTATAAGGTCATTTGCCCTGGACGGGACTCGAACCTACGCGATGAGATGCTCTGTAGTTAAACGAGTTTCTTGGTAGAGAATACACCATTTATTGACTAAAGAACTGAAACATTAACTATGGTCAGGAACGAAAAAAGACCTTCCCGTATAAGATAAGGTCATTTGCCCTGGACGGGACTCGAACGTACGCGATAAGATGTTCTGTAGTTTGACGGGTTGCTGGGTAGAGAATACACCATTTATTGACTAAAGAACTGAAACATTAACTATGGTCAGGAACGAAAAAAGACCTTCCCGTATAAGGTAATTTGCCCTGGACGGGACTCGAACCTACGCGATAAGCTGTTCTGTAGTTTGACGGGTTGCTGGGTAGAGAATACACCATTTATTGACTAAAGAACTGAAACATTAACTATGGTCAGGAACGAAAAAAGACCTTCCCGTATAAGGTAATTTGCCCTGGACGGGACTCGAACCTACGCGATAAGATGTTCTGTAGTTTGACGGGTTGCTGGGTAGAGAATACACCATTTATTGACTAAAGAACTGAAACATTAACTATGGTCAGGAACGAAAAAAGACCTTCCCGTATAAGGTAATTTGCCCTGGACGGGACTCGAACCTACGCGATAAGCTGTTCTGTAGTTTGACGGGTTGCTGGGTAGAGAATACACCATTTATTGACTAAAGAACTGAAACATTAACTATGGTCAGGAACGAAAAAAGACCTTCCCGTATAAGGTAATTTGCCCTGGACGGGACTCGAACCTACGCGATGAGATGCTCTGTAGTTAAACGGATTTCTTGGTAGAGAATTCACCATTAATTGACTAAAGAACTGAAACATTAACTATGGTCAGGAACGAAAAAAGACCTTCCCGTATAAGGTAATTTGCCCTGGACGGGACTCGAACCTACGCGATAAGATGTTCTGTAGTTTGACGGGTTGCTGGGTAGAGAACACACCATTTATTGACTAAAGAACTGAAACATTAACTATGGTCAGGAACGAAAAAAGACCTTCCCGTATAAGGTAATTTGCCCTGGACGGGACTCGAACCTACGCGATAAGATGTTCTGTAGTTTGACGGGTTGCTGGGTAGAGAACACACCATTTATAAACTAAAAAATTGAAACATTAACTATGGTCAGGTGCGAAATTTTTGTGTAGCGTAATATCCAGCAACACAGTGACCGAGATTAACTATCAATATCAAATTCCCCGTGCTGGTATCGGCTTTCTTTAAACGGGCATATAAATTACATGCACTTTTCAAGCCAGCGTTATTACAGATCGCTAAAGTACAGTAGTCCCCAGTTCCAACACTTTATTTATACCTCAGGTGAAACTACACGCACGTTCTTTTTCGAAGTAACATGGCTCATTACTTTTTTTTAATACACCGTAGCGACAATCTATGCTATTTATAGCGACGTCCAACTATTTCCTCACACAATGGTTAGTTAAAAACAGGTTAAAGGGCTATATAATTACAAAGATGGCGGAGAAAAAGTGAAAAATGACAAAAGTGGTTTTGTAATTGTTGTCTTCTCAGGTGAAACTACACGCACGTTCTTTTTCGAAGTAACATGGCTCATTCCTTTTTTTTTAATACACCGTAGCGACAATCTATGCTATTTATAGCGACGTCCAACTATTTCCTCACACAATGGTTAGTTAAAAACAGGTTAAAGGGCTATATAATTACAAAGATGGCGGAGAAAAAGTGAAAAATGACAAAAGTGGTTTTGTAATTGTTGTCTTCTGTTCAAGTTAATTTTAAAATGAATGGTGTCTATATTAAAATGGACCGGCCGCAATAGCTGAAGTGGTAGAGCGTCGGCTTGTGGGTCGGGAGGTCGCGGGTCAAACCAAAGACTTTAAAGTTGGTAGTAGTGGCTTCTCTCATCAATGCTAAGGGGACAGCATTTCGCCTTGGTCAGTACTGCAGCTGATGATGTTATTGGTGTTTTTTATCGTGATGAAAGTAGTGCATGTATTTGGTGAAGATTATGATGGATGATGATGATGAGGATGATAGTTATGATGATAGTTAAGTATGTTGACGATGATGGCGGAGGAGGATGCTGTTGTTGATCATGTAAGTGACGGTTGTTATTGTATTGTTTGTGAATATTAACCCCGAACTGATGAATACATTACACGGTAGTTGCTGGTTCAATTTCCCGCGCTAACCATTTTAACAGCACGAAAATCTCGTGAATAACGAAAAAATCATTTATCACGGCGAAATATTTTCGGCAAGCACATGTTCTTAATTTATTTTACAACTGATATTGGAGCGAGTGCAACTACCGTGTAATGTATTCATCAGTTCGGGGTTAATATTCACAAACAATACTAATGATAATCACTTTAGCTCAGGGATGGATCCAGGGGTTGGTGGATGGGGAATGGGGATGGGGATGCATCCCCCCACCAACCAGGTAAAAGAGTAGAGTTGTGAAAACACATACATGTAAGCCTAAAATACTAGGCTTTTAAAGTAAATTTAGTCTGTTGACTGCTTGTTTATATATCTTGATTCATTCCCTTCTCCCCAAACCAACAGTTTCTGGATTCGCCTCTGCTTTAGTGATAATAATGTTGATGCCGCTGCTGATGGTTAAATTGATGTTGATGATAGAGTTTTTTGCTGCTGCTGATCATAATTATGCCTTTAGTAATATGGATGATTATTATCGTTTGTGTTAATTCGACTGCCTTTGTTGTTGTTATTATTATTATTATTGTTATTTTTGTTGTTGTTGTTTTTCTTCTTCTTCTTCTTCTTATTATTATAGTTATTATTATTTTTCTTCTTGTTGTTGTTATTATTATTTTTTATATTATTTCATTTTTTTATTTATTTATTTATTTGTTTATTTATTATTATTTATTTTTATTTATTTATTTTAATTTTATTTATTTTCTTTAATAATATTTATTTCTTATTTTATTTATTTTATTTATCACTTTTTATTTTATTTTTTTTTATTTTTTTATATGTTACTACGATTAGGAGGATGAGGATGACAAGGACGACGATGATGATAATAATTGTGGTTTCAATGGTATTCATGACGATTATTCTGTTGTTGATGAAGATAAATATTCTGATTTGTGTTGCTGTGACTATATTTGTTACTTTTGCTGCTACTGATGATGATGATAAATTGATTATGACTTTTCTGTTTATGTTGTCGTTATTGCTGATTGTAATGGTTATGTTTATGATGTTAGTGTTGATGATAATTGTGGTACGGTTGGTTTTGCTGTTTTTAATTATTTTATTTAGGCGGTGGGGTTCGGATAGTACTGCTACTGTTGCCAATGACGTTGATGATGCTGGTTATGTACAGTGTAGACGACGAAGCTGCTGTTGGTATAAATGTGAAGAAGGACACCGAAAATGGTAATTAGTTTAAAAAAAACAACAACTTTTGTTGGAATAATAATATAGTGATAGTTATGAACAATGCTATGATAAAAATATTAATATTGATGTAATCATGGTAATTAATCAATTATTAATGTATTATACATATGATTATGTTGTTTGCTTCTTTTGCTTTTGCTCCTGTTGCAGTTGGTGTTGCTTCCGCTGCTGCAAATAATACTAATGACTATACTGACGATGATGATGATGATGATGATGATGATGATAAATTTGCTGCTATGTTTAATAATGTTGCTTTTGACCGTTGGTTCATGCTGATACTGTTGATGATCATGTTTTTTTTTGTGTTGATGATTGTGATGTTGTTAAAGTGATGATGTTTTTAGCATTGATATGAAGAGGAATATGCTTATTGCAGTTGTTACAATGGTGTTATGTTGATGTGATGATGATAGTGGTTTTTGCTGATGTTGATGACAAAAATGAGGATGAAAGTATTGTTGTTTTTACTATTGTTGATCAGGAGGAGAAGACTAGTGCTGCTGCTGCTGCTGCTGCTGCTGCTGATGATGATGATGGTATTTTCAGATGACAATGCTGCCACATTAAGGAAGTGGACCTAAAGATGGTAATACATTTTCAAATATTGATATTAAAATACAGTCGAACCTCGGTTATTCAATGCGTCATATACATGCATAAATTTTAATTTATTTTTATTTTGAAAAGAGTTAAATATAAAATACGACGACGCTAATTCTATTAATTCTCTTTAAAGTAATTAACTTTTCTTATCTTTCACTGTGAAAATATAAATAGAGGATCTGGTATGAGTGGTCATTAGGTACTGAAAATATTAAACGAGTTGAATGAAACGATACGAAACGAGGCTGTTTGTGTTTACAATGCATACTCTTTTTATAGTATGAACAGTCGGCCTTGATATGTGTAATTCGGTTAGGAAGAATCCGCACAAAAGATAGTGTCAGTTTTTACTCGACCATTTTCCACACGAAGGGAACAGATTCGCTTATGACTATAATGTTATCTATTTGATAATAATAAAGGAAAATGTCCAACAAAATGCATAAAACGGCGACAACAAGATGTTCAGGGCGCTAGGTTATGTGATAAAAGTATATCCATTGCTTCTTGCACATTACCGCAATTCAATATGGCGGACGACTTCTAATCGAATTTTTGGAGGCAGTTTAGATTATTCAAACCCCAGCATTTATCGAAGTAAATCGGCGGTCTCGACGACTTCGAATAACCGACGTTAGACTTATGATGATGATTATTATGGAAACATTATATGATTTTCAAAACGATACAATATGTTTATTAAACTAATATATGGCATGCGGCCTGTAAAACGTGTATACATTTGAAACCGGGATCAAAATGGCACAAAACCGAAAAGGTGTAATACCAAAACGACCTAGGACCGAAACGGACTCGACCTGAAACGCCGTACCACATAGGCCCTACATCATTGTAGAGAATTTATTCACAACAAGTTTATCACATTTTAATTTCACTAGCGTTTAAAAATGAGAATAATCGTTATTTTATAAAGAACACGTTCAAACTCACAAAAACTGCATCAAAAATTGAACTACGTTTCGTGTAAAAAGATGAAGGAAAGTTAAAGACCTACAATGCAAACACTTCCAATCGTTAATTTCACTTCAATCGTAATGACAAGGACATTCATCGTGGCGGAAAAAAGTTAATAAATTGAAAATAAATGCGATGTACACATTTTCAGTTTTATGGCTGTAAATAAGGTAGATCTATGGAAAATATATAATGAATAAAGATAATAACTGTATATTATCTATCTAAACAGAAAGGACGGTTCCAAGCTTCCATAAGTGAGTAGCATAACAAGGGGTAGATAATCACGTTTTTTTAAAGAGGTCTGCAATCTATTAGCTATATATAAAACGATACAACCAAACTTAAAATCGTCGTAAAATGAAATTAAACATATACAATATGTACTTAAATGAATTTTAAGTCTAATCTAATGTAATTATGATATTAATAAAAAAATGAATAATGACCGAAATTTCAATTCATGAAAGCGCCGCACGTTAGTTCTTTATAGTACAACATGACGTCATCCAAAGGAGTTTTCCAAGAACGATTACATATAAAAGCTTTCCGCTGCGACAACAAAAATTATCCCCAAACATGGGAACCATAATATTATATCGGTTTGATCAATGTGTCAAATTTTTTTAAACAGCTGTTTCGTATGAGAATATCCAAACCTGTTTCGACAGTAATTTAGTTAGAAAATAACTCTTTGTGCCTGTGCAGATATTTTTTCATGAACGTTATTCCATGTAAATTATAAGCAAATATCAACACTTGTAAACTGAGGTTGTATTGACTTGCTGTTCTTTAAAATACCACCCTTCATGATATTTTAATCCCCATCCATTTCTTAATACTACAAAAAATGGCGCTGATGCGTGGCATCAAATGCGAAGTAAAAACATGAACAGGTAAACAGGTGAAAGCAATAAAGGAAGAAGTAACAAAGACATAGGCCTATTTGAAAAGTTATTTTTTTATTTGGATGTTTTCAGGATATTATGAATCTTCTGAAAACTATGTTTAATGCTAATTCCTGAGAGAATAGAAAACCGACACCATTAAATAGGTTTTCCAAGATGTTACTTATGCAGACGAAAAATGAAAGTTGTCAAAATTATTAACTATAAAGCTTTTTCTTTCTCAGTATCTTAGTTATTTTCAAAGTTGTTTTTATGAAAGCAGTTTTTGTATCTGGATTATTTATACAAAGAACAATGGTTACTATTTCCTAAACTTAACCTGCTTCACACATTTAAACTGAAATGGATAAGGACAATGTGAGAGAAACAGTAAAAACAGAGCGATATTGTATGTCCTAAACCCCGATGAAACTAATGCTGTTACAAGGCAAGGTTATTACGTAGGTATGTGCTACTGCGGTTTATAAATACACTCTGAACTGAAGAATGCAACTTAACAAAAGTTGCAGTCAAGTGAAAGGTAGCATATCATTAAATATAGGACAGAAACACCACAACATATCAGCTGACTTATTATGAAAAACAAACTTTTAATAGAATCCAAGATGGATACTGCGTTTTAGTAAATCCGGGTGTAAGGAAGTAATAAGTAGTCTGATCATATTTTTTTTTTTTTTGCAAAATGCTCGTGTCGTAAAAGTTAAGGAACATAACCTAAAATCAGGTCTATGGTTTGAACCCAGAACCCTGTGATCCCAAGTCCATAACATTAACCTCTTGACCAAGAATACTTTAACCAAGTTATAAATGCTTTCTTGGTGTGTTGAACGTTTCTTTAATGATCATCTAAATTTTTATAAGATTTTTCGAAAACTTGTCATAAAGAGTCTAGGGTTTGAATTCAAAACCATCCGATCCTAAGTCCATAACCTTACCCTCTTGATCCAGCACACTTCAAGCATATAATTATAAATGCTTTCGTGGTGCTTTTCACGTTTCTCTTATGCAAGGTCATGGCCAGGGTTTGAATTTAAAACCCTCCTATCCAGATTCCAAAAACACCATCTCTTGACCACAAACTCTTGCAGCACAGTAAATGCTATTTTAAGATTTACGCGGACCTTACAGGGATCATTTATGTGTATTGTGAGTATCTTTAAATGTTGCATAAACATTGCATCGAAAGTCAGATTTGACCATACATACTCAATGGATCGTTCAAATCAAAATTTTTCAGTCTATGGACTGTTTCGTTGCTAACAGATAATCTCAATTTGTTAACATGCAATTCGAACATCGAAGGACGTATCGTTGAACATTCCAACTGCTGTCTTCAGTTAGGGCGTACAATCTCCATGTACTTTTACGTCAAAGCTTTAAAAAAATTATTAAGAAAAAGAAATAAACCCAAATCTCTCGTTTTCTGCCATGTTTGCTTGGAAATTATAGTAAATGAAAAAAATATAAAAAACAAATAAATAAAATACAACATCATTTACCGAATTTAGACTCGTATTTCATCCGGGTTAGAAAATCCGCTAAACAGATTTCCCCCATAGTGCATATTTCCGTGAGCAATCCATATGTAGGCGCCGCGCTCCTACGCATCGCCAATAATTTCCGTTTTATATAATTTTACTTTCATTTCTAATTTTGAACAGATCCAATATATACATCTGAAGTATAGTTAACGATAAACAATGCGGAGTTTGCAGATGATAATGCCGTTGTTGTTGATGATGAAGGCGAGGATGATGATGATGATGATGATGATGATGTGATGATGATGATGATGATGATGATGATGATGATGATGATGATGACGACGATGATGATGATGATGATAATGATGATGGTAGTGGTGATGGTTATGATGATCACGGTCATGCTGCAGCTGTTGTTGTTGCTTTTATTGGTGGTGATGATGATGATGATGTTATTATGTAAGGAACAAACATGATGGTGATTTTTTATGAAGAACATGCTATAATAAAATATTAATGTTTATTTAATCATAGTTACAAATCAATTATGATGCATGTAATAATGATGTTGCTGTTTATGATTATGATTTTGCTGCTACCATTTCTGATGTTGGTTTAGACCGTGGGTTGATGCTGGTACTTAAGATATTTTTGCTGAAGATGATGATGCCTTTTTGTTGGTGTTGATGATAATGATGCTGTTTTTGTCACTGATAATGAATCTATAAGTCATGTTGATAATAATAGTTGTTGTTGCTTATGATATTACTGCTGCTGTTTTTAGTGATACATCTGCTGCTGTTGGTAACTTGTATAAAGAGGCCTTTGCTGTCAAGTTGAAAATGGTGCTTCTGTTGTTGATGGGTTTAAGTAATGCTTTTGATGATAATGTTTTTTGTTTTTTGATTGTTTATGATAGAGTTACTACTACTGCAATGTAGACAAAAAAGATAATTGCGGTTGTTATCCTGCTGCTGCTGCTGCTGGTTATGTTGATGATGATACGTTTTTTAAAAAATTGACAAAAAGGTTATTGATGTTATGTTGTTGGTTTTACTATTGTTGATTAGCGAAGGATAATATTGCTGATCATGATGATAGTAGTTTTTCGAAGACCATGGACATTATAATTGACCAGACCTGGTAGCACAATCGGTAGAGCATCAGCACAAGGTACCTGAGGCCCCGGGTTCGATCCCGGGCCGCGACATGCCAAAGTCGTTAAAAATGTCGTGGTAAAAGCTCCATTGCTAACGCTCAAGCAAATATAAGGGAATATTCACGACTGGTTGGCCCGGTGTCAGGATAATGAGACTGGGTGTGGTATCATGTCAGGCGTTCACGGCATGCTATACACAGTGAAGGCAGCACTATATCTGCTTCAAGTGAACACCGTCTCGAGATACCTGAAATACAGTTGGTAGGACGATAAATCCAATAAACATAAACATTATAATTATTGACTGCAAACAACTAGCTGATAATGCATATGACCACGATGTTACTTTTGCTGATGTTACTGACGTTGGTGTTGTTGATGGTGATGATGGTGATGATGGTGCTTGTGTTGGTGGTGGTGAGGATGATGATTATGATGCTGCTAGTGCTGCTGCTGATGACGGTTATGTTGATGATGATGATGTTGATGACAATGGTGATGCTTTAATATTGTTTTAATTATGATAATCAGGAGTTGTCGGCTAATACTGTTATTGCTGCTGATGATGGTGATGCTGCTGGTCTGGTTGTGTAGTCGACGAGACTGCTGTTGTAAATGAATAACAATGTGAAGAAAGAGGACACCGAGGACGGTAGTTCGATTGTTTAACTGATGTTGGAACAAATATGATTTTGATTATTTTGATAAACATTCTACGATACATTATTGATGTTAATTTAAGCAGGGAAATAATTTAGTTATGATGTAAAGTATAATGGTGTTGCTTTTTGCTCTTTGTTGTTCTTGTTGTTCCTATTGCTGCTGCTAATCATACTGATGATGCTGATGCTGCTGCTGCTGCTGCTGATGATGATGATGATGACTGCCGCTACTGTCACTGATGTTGGTTTTGGCCGTAGGTTAATGTTGATACTAATGATATGTTGATATGATATGAGGATGATGTTGTGTTACTGATTATGTCGCTGTAAGTTATGTTGATAAAGATTATGCCGTTTGTTGTAATTGTACATGATGATGATGCTGCTGTTGTTTTTGTTACTGATTATGATTTTGTACGTCAGGTTTATAGTAACTGAGCTGCTGTTGGTGGTGATATTTTTGTTTTTGATGATGATGCCGTTTTGTTGTTGTTTATGCTGCTGTTTCTTTTTTTCTCTCCCGATATTGATTAATTCCTGATAGAGACAGTAATTTTGCTGCTGTTGCTGTTGATATTGCTGTTGATATTGTTGGTAACGTGTATGAAGAGGATGTTGATGTTATGTTGTTATTGGTGCTTCTACTATTGATCAAGATGATGTTTATTATGTTATTATTATTATTTATTATTATGATGCTGTAGATGATCATGTTGTTGTGATGATATTGAAATTGTTGTTAATAGTGCTGTGTAAAGGAAGGCTATTATCGCTATTGTTATTTTTAAACTGCTGCTGGTTGTGTTGATGTTGTTGAAAAATATATTTTTCTGTTGTTGATTAGGAGAAAAAGGGCTGCTGCTGATGATGATGAAAATGAAGATGGTATGTTCAGAAGACAATGCTGCTGTTGTTGCTGCTGCTGTTGCCAAATTTAAGGAAGAAGACTGACGATTCCTCGACCCGATGTTGAAATTGATAGTGTTTTTGCTGCTGATGCTAATGGTTTTGCTGAAGATAATAATTTTATTCTTAATAAATGACAGTACATAAGATGCTGATGACTGATAGCATTTGTTTTATTGACTATGGTTGTATTTTTGATGTGATTGTTGTTGATGACGATGATGATGATGATGATGACGATGAAGATGATTATGATAATTATATTTATTAAACCAAGTGTTGTCTTTGTTAATTGACTGTTGACTGTTTTTATTATTAAAATTTTAACTGAACGTGACAATGAATAATGACTATTCGACGCACATTTTGACTTAAATGTTGACTTATGATGACATTGCTGAGACGTCGACTTTAAATTTAAAAGATGACACCGGTGAAATTGACGGACGGGACTGACTGACGGGACTGACTGACGGGACGGACTGACGGGACGGACTGACGGGACTGACTGACGGGACGGACTGAAACTGACTGACGGGACGGACTGAAACTGACGGACGGGACGGACTGACGGGACGGACTGACGGGACTGACTGACGGGACGGACTGACGGGACTGACTGACGGGACGGACTGAAACTGACTGACGGGACTGACTGACGGGACGGACTGACGGGACGGACTGACGGGACGGACTGACGGGACGGACTGAAACTGACGGACGGGACGGACTGACGGGACGGACTGACGGGACTGACTGACGGGACGGACTGACGGGACTGACTGACGGGACGGACTGAAACTGACTGACGGGACGGACTGACGGGACGGACTGAAACTGACTGACGGGACCGACTGAAACTGACGGACGGGACGGACTGACGGGACGGACTGACGGGACTGACTGACGGGACGGACTGACGGGACGGACTGAAACTGATTGACGGGACGGACTGACGGGACGGACTGAAACTGACGGACGGGACGGACTGAAACTGACGGACGGGACGGACTGACGGGACGGACTGACGGGACGGACTGAAACTGACTGGCGGGACGGACTGATGGGACGGACTGTAACTGACTGACATGACGGACTGAAACGGACTGACAGGACGAACTGAAACTGGCTGACGGGACGGACTGAAACGGTCTGACGGGACGGACTGGGACGGACTGACGGGACGGACTGAAACTGACTGACATGACGGACTGAAACGGTCTGACGGGACGGACTGGGACTGACGGACGGGACGGACTGAAACTGACCGGCGGGACGGACTGACGGGACGGACTGAAACTGACTGACATGACGGACTGAAACGGACTGACGGGACGAACTGAAACTGGCTGACGGGACGGACTGAAACGGTCTGACGGGACGGACTGGGACTGACTGACGGGACGGACTGAAACTGACTGGCGGGACGGACTGACGGGACGGACTGAAACTGACTGACATGACGGACTGAAACGGACTGACGGGACGAACTGAAACGGGCTGACGGGACGGACTGAAACTGACTGACATGACGGACTGAAACGGACTGACGGGACGAACTGAAACGGACTGACGGGACGAACTGAAACGGGCTGACGGGACGGACTGAAACGGTCTGACGGGACGGACTGAAACGGTCTTACGGGACGGACTGAAACGGTCTTACGGGACGGACTGACGGGACGGACTGAAACTGACTGACATGACGGACTGAAACGGACTGACGGGACGAACTGAAACGGACTGACGGGACGGACTGAAACGGTCTGACGGGACGGACTGAAACGGTCTTACGGGACGGACTGACGGGACGGACTGAAACTGACTGACATGACGGACTGAAACGGACTGACGGGACGAACTGAAACGGTCTGACGGGACGGACTGGGACGGACTGACGGGACGAACTGAAACTGGCTGACGGGACGGACTGAAACGGTCTGACGGGACGGACTGACGGAACGGACTGACGGGACGGACTGACTGACGGAACGGACTTACGGGACTGACGGACTGACGGGACGGACGGACGGGACGGCCGGACGGGATGGACGGACTGACGGGATGGACGGACTGACGGGACGGACTAACGGGACGGACTGACGGGACGGACTGACGGGACGGACTTACGGAACGGACTGACGAGATGGACGGACTGACGGGATGGACGGACTGACGGAACGGACTGACGGGACGGACTGACGAACGGGACTGACGGAATGGACGGACTGACGGAATGGACTGACGGGACGGACGGACTGACGGGACGGACTGACGGAATGGACGGACTGACGGATGGACGGGATGGACAGACTGACGGGACGGCCTGACTGACCGGACAGACTGACGGGATGGACGGACTGACGGGACGGACTGACGGGACGGACTGACGAACGGGATGGACGGACTGACGGAATGGACTAACGGGACTGACGGAATGGACTGACGGGACGGACTGACGGAACTGACGGACGGGACTATCGGAATGGACGGACTGACGGACGGGACTATCGGAATGGACGGACGGGACTATTGGAATGGACGGACTTACAGAATGGACGGACGGACGGGATGGACGGAATGGACGGATGGACGGGATGGACGGGACGGACGGGACGGCCGGACGGGATGGACAGACTGACGGGATGGACGGACTGACGGGACGGACTGACGGGACGGACTGACGGTACGGACTTACGGGACGGACTGAAACGGACTGATGGGACGGACCGACGAACGGGACTGACGGGATCGACGGACTGACGGAATGGACTAACGGGACGGACGGACTGACGGAATGGACGGACGGGACGGACGGACTGACGGAACTGAGGGACGGGACTATCGGAATGGACGGACGGACGGACGGGACTATCGGAATGGACGGACGGGACAATCGAAATGGACGGACTGACGGAATGGACGGATGGACGGGATGGACAGACTGACGGGACGGACGGACGGGACGGACGGGACGGCCGGACGGGATGGACAGACTGACGGGATGGACGGACTGACGGGACGGACTGACGGGACGGACTGAAACGGACTGACGGGACGGACTGACGGGACGGACTGACGAACGGGACTGTCGGGATGGACGGACTGACGGAATGGACTGACGGGACGGACGGACTGAGGGAATGGACTGACGGGACGGACGGGGCTATCGGAATGGACGGACGGGATGGACGGACTGACGGACGGGACTATCGGAATGGACGGACGGGACGGACAGGATGGACGGACGGGATGGACGGACTGACGGACGGGACTATCGGAATGGACGGACGGTGGGGACGGACGGAATGGACGGACTGACAGGACGGACGGACTTACTGACGGGACTGACTAGCGGGACGGACTGACGGGATGGACTGACGGGACTGGCGGAGAAGACTGACTGACTGGCGGGACTGATTGACGGAACGGACAGACTGAGGGAAGGGACTTACTTACAGAACTAACTGACGGGTGGGACGGACTGGCGGGACTGTCTGACGGATGGGACGGACTGACTGACGGGAATGACTTACGGGAATGACTTACGGACAGGACTGAATGACTGGCGGGACTGACCGGATGGACTGACTGACGGAACTGACTGACTGACAGACGTGACTAAGTAAAAGAGCTGACTGGCGGGATGGGCTGACTGGCGCGACTGGCGGACGGGACTGATTGACGGAACGGACTGGCGGGACAGACTGACGGTCGGGACTGACTGACTGACGAGACTGTCGGACGGAACTGACTGACGAACGGGACGGACTGACTGACGGGATGGACTGACTTGCGGGATTGTTTGTCCGTCCCGGACTGACGGACGGGACTGATTGATGGAACGGACTGATTGATGGAACGGACTGACGGGACAGACTGACGGTCAGGACAGACTGACGGGACTGACTGACGAAACTGACTGACGGACTGGCGAGACTGATTGACGGGGCGGATTGACTGATGGGACAGACTGACTGGATGGATTGACTGATGACACAGACTGACGGGACGGATAAAATTGACTGACTGGACATACTGACGGGAAGGATTGACTGGTGGAGTGAACCGACTAACGGAACTGACTGATGGGACGGACGGACTGATGGGACAGACTGACGGGATAGATTAATGTTGGAATGAACTGACTGACTGACGAGATTGACAGACGGGATGGACTGCTTGATTGAACTGGACTTACAGACAGGGTGGACTAATGGGACGGAGTGAAGGTACGAACTGACGGATGGACTGACTGACGAGACGGACAGGATTGACTGACGGGACAGACAGATTGAAAGCATGGACTAACTGACGGAACTGTCTGACGAGAATGACTGACAAACGGAACTGACTGACGGGACGGACGGACTGATGGAACAGACTGACTGATAGCATGGACTAACTGATCGGACTAAACTGACTGAATAGGACGGACTGACCAGACCGATGCGATGGTACAGACTGACTGATCGGACTGGCTGACCGGACTTAGGGAGGGACTGATTGACCGGGCTTACGGGACGGACGGACTGGTCAGACTGGACTGAGTGACGGAACGGACTGACTGACAGGATTGACTGTCTGACGGGACGGATGGACTTTTTGGACACACTGACTGATGAGATGGACTGACTTATGGGACTGGACAGAATATAGACATACATACGTTTTACTCGTTTTGTTTTGCCTGCCATTTTATTAATGCTCCGTTATTTAAGTAGACAAATGAGTTCACTTTTCTATTGAATTAACGTTTAAAGTTGTGTTTATTCTAGGGACACTGTCTAATGCCAAGATCGAAGGTAAGTGGACTAGCTGATGCGATTGATACAGTACCACCACGTAAGTCTAATGATATTAATATGTAAATTGATGGTAATTAAATTAATATCTCTATTTGCAAGTATTTCATTCACTGCTAAGAAGTTTGTTTTCAGTATGTACTACTGACTAATGCGTATATACACAAAACTGATACGACGGTTTCTGTTTTTTGAAAACCCCATTTACTATTACTACCATAAAATAAATTAGCCTTGTTACCTTTACCACTTATGATTTATTGATCACAGCCTATATTTTAAGATTGCACACATTTAAAATAAATGGAAAATGTATTGGCTCATTGGATTATTCATTTTATATTTTATTATTCAAATTGCTAGCACAGTATACTCCAGTGCCCTCGGCGCTTTGATTTATAAACGATTTGGAACAATGTTATATGATTCACGCGGAACCTTGAAAACTATTTGTGGCTGTTTTATTCTGGTTTCATAAAATTGTATGTATTAAACTGTTCTTAATAAGGATATGATAAAATCTAAACGTGTTCGTGTAACACTCGTTTTTGATTATTTATAGAACCTATCAACATCTTAGCACAGTCAAATTTCATGTAAAACGATGCCCAACATGATGCGTTTTATATTTGCACATATAACGTTTTATACGTCAAAAATGGGTGGAGGGTCAATCGGACTGTCAAATATTTATTGAAGTCTTATTTAGAATCTGACTGTAAAGGAAATGATTTGCCATATTACCGTTGAACTAAAATTATATGACAATTCCTGTTTGAATTTTAAAGTATATTTATAAAGAAAAAATAAGCCCGACTATAGAGAAAATGTAACAAACACTATTTTCGTTTAGATTTCATGATCAGCTTTGTTGAGAGCTCTCTTCTGCACATATTACATTTGCATTATTATTACAAATGACATTTTATTTGATTTCATACCCTCATTACGATAAAAAGACAAATAAAAAGAGATTCTAATAAACGTTTCTGGAAAGTCAGGTGCTCTTAAAATCATAGTAGTGTTATGGCAATTAATAACACAACAGTTTTTTGTTATATATGTCATCTTAAAAATAATTCCATATGGTGTAATGTCCGTTCCTGTAGTTGTCCTTTAAAATCCGTGCCACTGGTGCGTGCGCAGAGTTCATCAGATGTCTCAACCTGCGTGCACGGCTGCACGTACTTATTTGTTACTTTCATAAACATAAGCTTACATTAACATGTATTGCTGGTTGCAAATGAGTTTCGCTTCAGTGGAGTTATTGTTTTTGTTAATTTGACGTTGTTGAATTAAAGATGGCTGCCTTTATTGTATTCTATAATAAGACTGTCCTTGGTTCTTTCACCATTTCTATTTGGAATGCTCACACATCCTTTTACTTGCAGCCTGTAATACAGCACTGCACCCATAGTGAGAGAACTGTCCTATAAGGCTAGAGAGGGTCTGTCCCACAACTAGTGTGCAATTGTTATACATGTAGGCTATATCTTAATTTACTGTTTAATTATTAGGTTTATAAATGAACAATGTTTTATATGTTGTAATTATTATTGTAATCTTGGCCACTGATCCCAAAGATATAATCCATGTAGATGTTGTATAGTTTTTCTACAAGGGAGGTATCCATTAAATGGATACAATGTCTAAATATAAATATATGTGATTGTATTTACTATGTAAGTCCTACAACGTATTTTCTATTGTTTATTTATTTATTTTGCAGAGCTCAGTCTAGAAATAGATCTAGAACTAAACCGAGAACATGAGGAATGTAACAGTCTTAATTAAACTAAACTTATGTGAAATAAGTCTAAATTAAACTAAACTTATGTGAAATTTGTCTAAATTAAACTAAACTTATGTGAAATAAGTCTAAATTAAACTAAACTTATGTGACATTACACCACCTTTAGACTTTTGCCTCGAACCCCATCCTAGACTTTAATACAACTGACGCCTTGATACATTTCCTATCTAGGATACGCTGCACTTTGTTATTTTTAGATTAAGAAAACTACGTCACTACATACTTTTTTTTTATTTCACATGATACGATCATCCGGGTAATTGGCTCAGACGTGGATATCTTTTTTAGCTGATATCCCCACCATGCTTACTTGCAGATTTCTAAATAATGGACCTTTTTTCAAGATTGATGCTATCTAACAATTAAGTGTTATAAGCAATCCTTACGTCAACTACTTGATGTAGAAAGTATGCACAAATTCCGCTAAACAAGGATAAGATGATGTTACATTAATTAGAACCATCTGCCGGATACCACATTTGCTGTCGCTACAAGTATTTCCCATGCATGAAATAACTGAGCTTGAATTATTCTCTGTTCATAAGTGCAGCATGGTCTTGGATATAGCGATAAACTTTGCGTACTTGCATCAATATGCAGTTTGCGGTTAATGGCTTATCCAAGGTCGTTGAGTGTTCTTGATAACGACCCATTGCAGTTAAATAGAAATGGAAATGCCTCGCATAACTGTTATGGATTGCAACATTAAAGGCCGACTTCTTTGAATTTGCGTTCTGCGGATAATTCATTGCGTGAAAATAGTAGTGGAGGCATGTATTAGTGGTTACTAACATAACTACTGACTTTAAAGCACAAGTTTTACATCCTTCAGTGTTTTTCGACTGTTTACAAAATACCTGACAGCAAAATAGATGACACTAGTGGCAATCTATAGGTCTATGGTAAGGTTTGTACTGACAATTCAATAGTCACGTGACGTTCCCAGTACGCTTTGCAAAAACCGCATGGAATTGAAAAATGCATATTATTAAAAACGTATTCTTAAAAGACTACATTGCCACAGACCAACATTTAGTAGGTTTAATCGTAATAACCGCTTTCTTTTTAATATGAAGAACATCTTTAACAATAATTATCGTCCGTAATCATTGTTTATCCGACCGTTTGATCTTTTTCGGCGTAGCTGTCTAGCCTCCCGTTTGACCTGCCAACAAATGAGGACAACTGTTGGCAGAAATTCAAGATACAACCATATACCGTATTATGCCTTTTAAACGTCCCCGGTGAGGCGTACCATTTTGGGGCCGTGTCGCGTGCGAGAGCGTTTAGAGTTACAAGAAAGATGGATTTCGGAAGCATGATGGATTGACCCTGCATTACCTTGCATACCCTTGGTTAATAAATGCCTTTGGAAAAGGAGTGTGTTTACGGAAACAAATATGTACATCAGAAGGAGACATAGTCGCGCAAAGTGTGTCCAGGCATGCTTCAAATTCAATATTGTCATCTGTTTTAAGTAGATGTTTAAAAATGAGTATTTCTTGTAAATGCAGATATATATGAAATGCAGATTTATTAATGAAAAGGCTGCATAGGAATGACGAAATAAATCAAATGACAAAATAAACCAAATGACAAATATATTAAAGCGATTGTTGCAGAGCCATTTACTGCAGTTTGTCTACTGACCAGCTAATACGTGGCAGTTACTGTTAAACTCAGTATATTTTGGTCGCGTCCGGTATCTTATTTGCCAAAATCATTAATCAAATAAAGAGAATCAACAAAACCTACGATGCGACTGTTTTAGCAATCACACAGAGTTATTAAAGAGGCAAGATTACACTTCGTAAAATATTATTAGTGTTAAAATGTATAATATTTTGGTGTTTAACGGTATTCTTTTCTTTACAATCTATGATTCCTATGATCTGTCAATTGTATTAATCAAAACATCACCAACATCGCATATCGTTTTTCAAGGATAATTATTTCATTTATTCATTACAGTCACGTGGCACTAACGCAAAAAGGGCATTTGTGATGTGAAAATAAGAGCCAAACTATTCCAAACAGTACAAGTAAAACCACGGATGTGAATCGTCAAGGCGTCGTAGAGCGCATGCGGTTTAAACAGCCGTGTACTCATCGTCGGACATCCACGACCGATCCATTCCGTTACTCTCCATTCATCACCCGTGTGATATTTAGTTCACTTTTCGCCGTTTCTGGTATTGATGTTTCATTGGTCTCTTCATAATCCGATGAAGATTTCAGTCCAATGATAAAGCTCGTTCTTTCATAGTTTCGACAGACTATGGCGACGCCATTGTTATACTTATAGACTCCACGTTGAAGAGTATGGATTTTGTAATCAGTATTATGATTGGCCAATTCTTGTTCTATTCAGTACGATAAGACGATTGAACATTTACCATTAAACCCACGGTCGACGAATGTGGTAAAAACGGAATAGTCGAGCGTGGATATCCGACGATGACCATAACTATGATGGGAAATACACAGTCTGTTTCCCTTTGCTTTCGTCCTTTTTGTCTGCTGTATTTGTAAGTACAAGCTGCATTGTTAACATCGGCATACTCGATCTCTTTTGTAATCGGACCCTTTAAAAAAAGGCTGCGAATTCCATTTAATGCCGGTTATCATATTGTAAGTGTAAGGTACACTTTATTGTTGCAAGCTACACTTGTTAAAAACGGCATACTCGTTTATTTTTCTGAAAAAGTTCGTACAGAACAGCTGCGAGTTTTGCCGGCTACACCACCGTCTCCATGAAAAACACACACTAAATCCCCCCCCCCCCCACACACACACCGAAATTGTAAAAATACCTTTCCATTTAAACAAAACTAGTTGTGTAAAAATACTTTATATAAAGGTCTTAAAAGTGCATCTAAAATGCAGGAATTGGTCCTATTTGACTTCCAGATGCCAACACTCTTCCTGTGGGAGCATGCTAGCAGACCACACAACATTCAAACATTATTCGTACCTATGGATTTTGCTATATTTGACCTCTCCCCTCACCCCATGAAAAAATATGATTATAAATTATCTTTGTCCTCGAGAATATATACAGATTGGACTCATGAAAAAAAGTTTCTAGCAGCTTCTGAAATGCAGGAAGTGTCCCTATTTAGCTGCTCTACAATTCAAAGGTTTTATGGGTGCAGCCCCCCCCCCACACACACACACGCCCTCCCCCCTTACCCCAGTAGCATGGCTTGCACCTTTGGTGCTCG